>CAUYPK010053573.1:0-19783 GCA_963574355.1 Loris lydekkerianus | reverse complement strand
AAGCTAAATTATAGCTTTCACATGAAGGCTATAACCCAACTATAGCACAAGACTATGGGGAAAGGGCCAAGGAAGGGGAAGGGAGGGGGGAGGTTTTGGTGGAGGGAGGGTAATGGGTGAGGCCACATCTATGGTGCATGTTAGAATGGGTACAGGTGATTGCACTAATGTACACAGCTATGATTTAACAATAAAAAATAAAAATAAAAAAAAGAACATCAGAAAGGAACACTAATGTTCTTAGAAAGTACAGAATATTCTGGGTGGTCTCAAAACACTTAGCCTCTGGAGTCAGGCAGCTCTGCTACCGAGGGGTCTTGTTTGGCCATGGGAGTCACCAAGGGAGCTGGAAGTTCAGTGCCTAAGTGACCCTGAGCTCTCAACACCCAAGGCCTTCTGAGGGAGCCAGCCACAGATTCCAACCTCTCCCGGAACCTGCTTACTTCCTGGACCTGAGATTCACTCTTCTCTTCTCTCTGTCCTTCTCATTTCTACTCCACCCCCCCCCAAAGAATTTGTCTCCCTTATCCTCACTTTTTGAAGGCCCACCTAGCATTATTTCCTCAATAAATTTGGGGTTTCAGAAGTAAAAGTCAGGAAAGCATTTTATCTTCCAGACAAAGACATGAAAAGGACTGGCTACCTTCTTGGAAACCACCTTCTTTTATCCATCCTCAGAACTATATTTTTGATGTTATGAGGCATCTCAATATTGATGACATCTTACAATAGCTGTTGATTATTACCAGTCAGGACATAGTTATTGTTTCCTGTGCCTGTTCAGATTTGGTTGTCACACCCAAAGGCATGGTGGGACACCTGAGAGCCTGCACCTCTCTACTAGGCTCTACTGTGCTGCCTTTCTTGGCAGCAAAAAAATAACAACTTCTCCGTTACTGTGACACTTCAATACTCATTGACTGTTCAGTCAAGGGACCATCTAAGAAAAGGAAATGAGTCTTAATTGTTACCTGAAAACCTTACATTGTCACATGCTACTACAACTGAAAACTATGACAACATCAAAACTTGTAGAATGGGTATATGAGGACTGAAAGAAAATCCCAGAAACAACCATGAAGGATCCTTTTGGGAAAAGCCATATCACCACCACTGCACAGAGCACAAAGGCTGATACTGTGTCATGTACACAGACACCAGTGACCACAGATGACTCTGAGTTCAAAAGTGATCCGTGCAAGTCATTGAACATGAAGAGATTTCAAGACTACCCTAAAGAATTGTTTGCTTAAATTTTCATTTTTATGTATCCACATGAGTGATACATGTTCAAATCTAGGTCTAAAGGCTAACAAGTTCTTTTCATGAATATAAAATTAAAATTCTAGATGATAAGAACCACTGTGTCTCAGGTTACTTGGTCGTATGTTTTGTTTTTTCTTAGTGAAACAGGAAATAGTGGTGTACCTGAAAATCAATAGAATTCAGTGAGATAAGAGACTAGGAGTGCAAAGCACAAATGAAGACTCCAATAGATGATCCAAATCCAACCACACCCTGCCCAGAGAGGATCCTTGCTCAGCTGGAAAGGAGCAGCTAAAACAGTGTTATTCAACCTTTTCTATCTCACACTTGAACCCATAGTTAAACGTCCACAGCACACTTAAATTATGTTGATCAAAAAAGAAAAGTTTAAAAAAGAAGGTACTTACCGTGCTTTGAACTTGTTTTGAAAATAATTTAATTAATGATCTGTAAAAAAAAATTCCAGCATACCTAAGATCCTCTCATGGCACACTGGTTGAAAATCACTGAGCTACAATCAAGTGGGCAATCAAGATGTCTCTGAGAAAACACAATGGTGTCGTCAGCCAAGTCCAAACTTCACCTGTGGTCAATACTTTCTAAATTCAGCCCTTGAGTACCTGAAACCCTGCCTGAGCCCTCCTAGGATGGCGAAAGACAGAAAAGACTGAACTTCAAGCTCCCGCACAGCCTGTCCTTGGCTGGAACACAGCAGAGGAAGGATCTATCCACCAAGTGGCCTCAGAGACCCTGGCTGGATGTGGAGCGCTCAAGTTGATGATTGTATTTGCTGAACACCACTTATGGTTCATGCCTTCCCTGACCATCCATTTGGAACAAGTTGCTGCCTTTGGAAACCTGGGGGACTGGCTCTACGTGACCTCCTAAAACACATCTCCTCTCCCTGTCTTTCCTAAGTCGTGTTCAGTGGAAAGAGCACAGGCTTCACAGAGGACCAGGACACACCTGCTTTTTCATCCCAACTCCCACAGGTATTAGTCATGAAGTGTAAACAAGCTACTCAATCTCCTTTGGAGCTGGGTTCCATTCTTTCCCTTTCTTCTTCCTTTCCTTTGCTTTCCTTTCCTTTCCCTTCCTTCTCTTTTCTTCTTTCTCTCTCTCTCTTATCACATTAAGTGCCACACACTGTCCTAAGTACTTCACAAAATTAATTCATTTAATCCTCAGAACAATCTATGAAGTAGATGAAGAACTTTTTTCAAAACCTTCATTTACAGACTGAGAAACTGAGGCATGAAGAGTTTGAGTAACTCACCTTTATTCACATAGCCAGTAAGTGAACATGTTAGGATTCAGATGCACACAGCCTGGCCCCAGAATCTGTGAACCTCTCTACTAGGCTCTACTGTGCTACCTTTCTTGTCAGCAAAAAAATAACATCTTCTCAGTTACTATGATACTTCAATGATATAGGTAAAATCCCTGCCACAAAGTAGAACTTTAAGAAATGAAAAATCATCAGCTTCATTCTCTGGGCTGCCAGTCTTAATTCACATAGAGAATAATAATAAATTCTAGTTATATTATTTTATAAGTTTAGAAAATACTTTTACTTAAATACGATGATTGATCCTTATAATCTTCCTTTTGTCTTTTTCTTAGAGCAACATTAACATATAGTGTTTTTCATATGTCCCAGGCACTATTATTTATATGTACTTAGTCCTAAACTCAGTCTTATAGCTCTGTGACATAAATACTATTATTATTCCCATATTACTGACCTGGAGAGGGTAAGTATTATGCCAAAAATCACACAACTAATAAGTAGTGGTGCTGGCACAGAACCCAGAGAGTCTGGTTTCAGCCTCTGAGCTCTGAATCTCTACTCCATGGGGTCCACATATGAGGTAATTAAGGCTCACAAACACTGCGCCAGGTAAGAAAGTTTGTAAGTGGCAGAGCCAGAACTCCAACCCAGGTCTCTCTGCATCAAGTGTCCCCAGCAGGTGATTTTTCTGACCCTGCTGTCTTTCACATCCAAGTGGTCTAATAGGAATAGCCTTGAGTTGATGACCAGGAGATGCAGGTTCTAGTCCAGACAATAAAATAAACAGTCAATACCTGTGTGTCCTTGGGGAAACCACTTCACCTCCATGCTGCTTCAAAAAAATCAGGGGGTCAGACTCATTTGATCTTTAATATCCTGTCATTCTTTTTTTTATTATTAAATCATAGCTGCGTACAATAATGCAATCATGAGGTACGATGTGCTGGTTCCATATACAGTCTGAAATATTTTCACCGAACTGGTTAACATAGTATCCTGTCATTCTTAAGCAACTATTTTCCAATAGTGAATTGTCTGCAACAACATTGTTTGAAGAAAAAAGATTCACTGTGTTTCTTATGGTTCAATGTCAAGTCCACACAACTCCCCCCAAGGAAAACTCTGGAAAACTCCTCTTTTTACCTGATGAAATTGTGCATGTTCTATGAGGTACAACTCAAGGGCACAGCAGCCAGGAGCAGAGCCACTTCAGAGGCCTCTCCAGTGTCCAGCCATTTCCTTTCATCCTTACTGATGAGACTTACTCACACTGCTCTGTGTTCCTGCAATACCGTGTTCCTGCCTCTATAATAGCAAGAGTGGCATTCATTGGCCTTAAGTGGGTATATGAGTGTGTGTGAGTGTCTGATACCCCTACTGACCCAGCAGTTCCCTGAGGGCAGAGCCTCTATTTTATTCATCCTCAGATGCTTGGTAAATTATATTAGTTTGACTATATGTTATGTGTCAATATTTGACCTTTTTTTCCCTATACTAATGGCAACTTCACGCTGTTCAATCTATAAGATGCTCATTAACTATAAGCATATTTGCTGTTATACAATATATGAAATCCTAGTAAAGCTCATGCACTATAACAGGGTCAGCCAGATTTTTCTGTTAAGGGCCACATAGAAAATATTTTAGACTTTATATTCCATCAAGTCTTTGACCCAGCTGTCCAACTTTGCAGCCACAAATAATCTGTAAATGAATGAGTATGGCTGTGTTCCAATAAAACTGCATTTATAAGAGCAGGCTGAACTCAAGGAAAAAAAAAAACCTGCATAGACCTGTAACAAGTAAAGAGAATGAATTAACAGCCACAAAACATCCCACAAAGATCAGATGCTTACACTGATGAATTAATTCTACCAAACATTTTAAAAAGAATGCCATTTGTTTACAAACACTTCCAGAAAATAAAAGAGGAAGGAATAGTTCCCAACTCGTTTTATGAAGCCCATGTTATACCCTGTTGCCAAAACCAAAGATATTATGAGAAAAAAAACTTGCAAGACTAATGTCTCTTTAAGAAAATAGACATTAGTAAGAATAGAAAATAGTAAGGTGAAATTTACTAAGTGTAGAATATAAAAGTCTGAACACAATATCTAAGAAAATGTCACAAAGGCTATGTTAACCAGTTTGATGAAAATATTTCAAACTGTGTATAAAATCAGTACATTGTACCTCATGATTGCATTATTGTACATAGCTATGACTAAATAAAAAAGAAAAAGAAAAAAGAAAAAGAAATAAAATAAGCCTCAAATAAAATAAGCAAATCATTTAAAAAAAGAAAATAGATGCAAAAAACTTAAAAAAAAAAAAAAAAAAAGACTGGCAGATTGAATCCAGCAATATTTTAAAAAAGTATCATACACCAATCCTTTCACTAGAAAGGCAAGGTTGCTTTAGCATCTGAAACTCAATTAATGTAATACACCACATTAGTAGAACAAAGGACAAAACCACATGGCTAGCTGAATAGACATAGAAAAACCATTTGACAAAACAATACCCCTTTATGATAAAAACACTCAAAAAAGTAGGAATGGAAGAGAACTTCTTCACACTGAAAAGAGTATCTACCAAAAAATGACAACTAACTCCACACTTACTGGGGAAAGACTAAATGTCTTCCTCCTAAGATCTTAATCAAGACCATGATATCCATTCTCATCTCTTCCATTCAGGAGGCTCTAGCTAGGAAAATTAGTTAAGAAATAAGAAATAAAAGGCATCCATGTTGGAAAGGAAGAACTAAAACTATCACTATTTGCAGATGGCACAATCTTGTGTATAAGACATCTTAAGAAATCTACTAGAAAATTACTAGAACTAATAAACAAGTTTGGCAAGGTTGCAAGATATAAGATCAATATACAAAAATCTATTGTATTTGGATATGCCAGCAACAATATGAAAATTAAATTAAGAAAACAATTCCATTTACAATAGCGTCTACAAAGTACTTAGGATTAAATTTATGAAAAGAAGTACAAAACAATAAGACTTTGTTGAAAGAAATTTAAAAAGATCAAAATAAATGAAAAAGCACTTCATGTTGTTAAGATGGCAATACACCCCAAATTGATCTATGCAGGCAATGCAACCCCTATCAGACAGTAGGAGATGCCAAGAAGCAGATTAGTAGAAGAGGAAACGTAAGAGAAGTTTTGGATGGATTGGGAACGAAACCACTATCTTGGTCACACACAGCAAAAGCTAATGAAGAATTTGGGAATTATAAATTATTATTCATAATCATTATATATAATCTTATGCTACCCGAACAATAACCTGGGTACAAGTCTCATTCCAAAATTTGGACTCAGTCTTCTCAACTGGCCTTTTTTATCATCTTCATAAAATGTGGAGTTAACTGTTTTGGGGTATGATCTGAGATAGCTATCATAATCAAGTGCACCCTCCCTGACAATTATAGTCACTATTTTGTTGCCAAAGTGGGGAGATAGAGCCATTTTTAAATAGTGCTTTAGCTCATTTATATCAGAAATATGAAATAAAAGGCACCCACTTTTATTGGATGTCTACCCAATAGTTTTGGATAAACCCTACCCAAGTAGGAATGGTCACATGGGTGATGAATATCAGTACCATCAATGTGATTCTCTTGGTACCAAAGCAGGTGTCTATCTGTATCTGTATTCTCATTCATTCAACATAGATTGAATGAATCCTATGATGCTAACACACTGCACTAGGTGCTGAAGATATGGCCAAGGACAAGCCCCAAGTCTTGCTTGAATGCAAGAATTTCTAATCTAACTTAGATATTATCTAATTTAACGGTTCTCAATCAGGGGTGATGTTATGCCACCAGGGACATTTGGCAATATCTGGGAATATTATTGGTCACAATTAGGTGATTACTACTGGTGTCTACAGAGTAGAAGCCAGAGACATTTTTAAATATTCTGCAATGCACAGGGCAGCCCCCAACAACATAGACTTATCCAGCCCATAATGCCAACAGTGTGCTTTTTGAGAAATCTGATCTATCTCAATCTCAGTCTCCCCATTTTACAGAAGAAACTGAGGCCCATGCAATGATGTGCTCAAGATTATTAAGTGCCTAGACATCTTGGTTTCCTGCAGTTAATGGATTTTCAGTCTCCCTTTATTGAGCTGAGACTGAGGGCTCATTTTGATGTGTTTTCCCCTTTCTAAAAGTAGTAAGTTCTGCTGTAGAACCCTGATGGGACGTTGCTTTCACCAGCAGTGAAAAGCATTCATGTTCACAGGCTTGCCCCGGGAGACGGACACCAGACCTGAATGGCAGTGCCAACTTGGCATGGTTGGATATGGTTGGATGTGGTTGGACATAGGCCTAGACTATGTTTGAAAGAAAAGATGCTGTGAGGAAAAGCATGAACTCAGAAGTCCCAGTTATGCATTCTTTCCCTTTTTGGTTCATTCATAAATTCAACAGAAGCCCACTGAACCCTGAGTGTGTGCTAAGCACCAGGCTAGAAACTGGAGGCACAACAAGGAGCAATAACTAAGTGGTTCCTCTCCTCAAGAGTTCACAGTATGCAAGAGACACTTGGCGAACCAGGCATTGCCACACGTTGAGACAAAAGCACTAATAAAAGCAAGCACAGGATGGAATGGGGATATGTCAATCAGGGTTATTTGTAGCCAGCAACAGAAACCAATTTTGGCTTATTTGAGCAGAAATGGAATTTATCAGAAAGGTATCGGGAAACTCACAGAAGCACCAGAGAGTCTGAAGATCGAGGCTTATAAAACAGGCAGAAAAAGGGAGGATTGGCAGCAGCTGGTACCTTAATCATGATGCTACCATGCTGAGAATCCTACAGCCATAGTCAGGGAACACTGGTCCTTTTAATCTAACAACACTACTCCTCCCTGGATTGAAGTAAATTGCCCTGGACTTTTGACCCCACGCCCTGAACCCACACACTTCTGCCACAGCTGTGCCAGAATGGTTTCTCCACCCTTTCAGCTTCATTAGATTTCCAGGTCTTTGGGTTCAGTCACCCTAGGTCACCCATCCTTACTCCAGCTGCAAGTTATGCTGGGAAAATGAGTATCTGATTTGTTGTGTTTCTGCAGGTAGAGACAGACTCTACCACCCACCATTCGAGCTCTTAGGGAAAGAGGAAGCCTTCCTTCCAGGCTTTGTTTAAATGTCACCTTCTCAGCAGGACTAGTCTATTTAAACCTCTGAAACCTTCCTCTGACCCCAACAGTCCTTTTGACCCTTCCATCCTATGTTTTTCCCCATGGTCCTTAATACCCTATAATATACAATATTTTTATTTATCTAAATGACTGTCTATCTCTCCCTTCTCAAATGTAAGCTCCAGAGGGAAGGAATTTGTGTCTGGTTTCCTCCCTACTGTGTCCCTAGTGCCTAGAACATAGCTGGCCCTCAATTAACATTGTTGAACAAATAAATGAATAAATAAATTCTCCAAAGATGGGGAGATTAAATATCCTGAGAATCAAACATTTCAATAAATGCTTACTATGAATAGCCTGTGGGAAAGACGCATAAGATAACCTGTCCTGGGGCAAATCCTAGACATCTCCCTGGAGAAAGTGATGCGGGAGCTGAATTTTCAGAAGTGCTGCAGACAAGTCAAGATCAGGAAAGCAAGATTTAAGCAGTTATGGGGGATATTAAGATGTGGTTTTTCTTGAGAGTCATCAACAAAGAAGAACAAGGGAATGAGGCATTCAGAAAATTGTGTTAACTTCTCAGGGGGAAGGAACTGGAATGAGATCAGGGAGAAACAAGAGGTGACCCTCCACAAAAGGAGGGGACATCCTTTTACTTAAACTGGGTAGTGGATGCACAAGAATTTTCTTCCTAATCTATGTGCATTTTCTAAATATTCTTTGGTATCTAGTCAATGTTTAATACAAATAATAAAAAAAATTAAAACTAAAAAAAGAAAAAAAAAAGAAAAGAACGTGTTATTTTGTCATTTGGCATGGTCCTGGAATGCTCCTCAACCAAGATCCCTGCATCTTTTCTGTATAAAGGAGGCATAGATTTGGACCAGTGCAGTGTTACACTTAATCATAACAAGCTAGGAGTCACAGTTTGGAGATAGATGGAATCTGACCCACGTCATCCAAGAATTGCATTTTTTGCTGATAGGCTGGAGTAGTCCCTTGTTGACTAGAATAGTAGCTCTAGGGAAGATCTGGAGCCTTAGACAAAAAAGGGTTACTGTGAATTTTATTTTGGAGAAATGCAATCAGAGCAGTGAAAGAATAAATGGTGGTCAGACATATAAAGCAAATGAATTTTTCTCTGGTTTAAAGGTGCTTGTGTTATTACCCGGATGGCTTTTTGTTTAAGTGATTATGTTGCCATAGAACTTTTCGTAATTCATCAAAATTCATAGAATGTGGAAGGCCAGAAAAAAAAGAGTAGGTGGCAGGGTTATTACTTGAAGTTCAGTTCAATAAATATAATTTATTTTTCTGTAGAGTCCTTTCTACCAAATATTGCCAGTGGCTTTACGGTCCAACAAGACCGAGTTTGAATGACTTAAATTATTTGCTTGCAGACCAAATAGACTTTTATGAACATTTTGACTCCCCCCTGTACTAAATGAAGTGATATACAGCTATTCTCGACATAATTTCCGTCATCACCATTATCTTTTCTCGCTTCGGCTCTTTCACAGAGCTCCAGAATGACATAAAGTGATAATTGCTGCAGTATTTCCCCCATGGAGGGGACTGCTTTTGCTTCCTTGAGCTGATCGTTTCAGACAGGGAGCCTTTTAAGAGTGTTAGGTGGTGCAATAGAAAAGAAAAGAGTTATGAGAACAAGACCCTAAGGATGGCGCCAAGGATTCACTCCTGTGTCAAATTTAACCAATTCAGCCACTACTGTAAGGCAGAAGGTATCCTAGATCCCAGATATTACAGATGTGAGCCATACGCAGCCTTGTCACCTTGTGCCTTATCTCATCTCTTTAGGACATGCAAACAAACAGTAATGGGAAGGAAGGCAGTTTACACTTTGCTGCAGCAAATGACGAAGAGAAAAAGACCTTCATAATACAAAATGAAACTCTAAAAGCCTGTCTCTCTTTTCTCATTCTACCCTCCCTTAAACTCCCTCATAAATCAAGCCTCACCAGTCTTTCGGTTTTCCTTCCTCTTCCTACTCAGGCTGAGCTCTCAGGCTTCTTCCGGTTTTCCTTCTCTACCATCAACTAGATATGGTGCAAGAAAAGAGAGTGAGCAAGGTGGGCCTACAGCAAGAAAAGACTGCAAGGATTTATAACTTACTATATTTTCTTTCTTCCAGAATGCCCGTTCTGAGAACAGTTGTGTTTTGGTTAAACCCAAAGTGTAAAAGATTGTGTTGTCATCAGGACTTCTTGTCTGTTTATATATAAGCCTTAGAATTGGACCCAAAAAGGAGAGAAAGAGAAAGGAAAAGAAAACGCCTCTGTATAATTTACCAGGAGCAAAGATTTAATTACCTCAAATGTGATCCAAGAACACCTCCTTCTCTGAGAGTGGAAAAAGTCTCAAAATAAATGGACCTGCTTTTTCCTAATGCTCTTGACCAATGACCAGGTTTAAAATAAACCTAGTAGTCAAGCCCATAGTTTTTAAAAATTGTGGTACAATACATATAATAGAAAATGTACCAGCTTAACCATTTGTACTAATGGTATTAACAGCATTCACCTTGTTCCACAACCATCATCATCACCATCCATTTCCAGAACTTTTTCTTCATCTCAAGCTGAAACTCTATGCCCATTAAACAACTCCCTGTTTTTCCCTCCCTCCCACCCGTGGAGACCACGATTCTACCTTCTGTCTCTACAAATTTGACTACTCTAAATACCCTCAACAAACGGAGTCACACAGCATTTGTTCTTTTGTTGTTGGCTTATTTCTCTTAGGGTAATGTCCTCAAGATGCATCCATGTTATGGCATCTATCAGAACTCCCTTCCATTTTAAGGCTGAATGCATATATGCCATCATATGTATATGCCACACTTTGTTTAGCCAATTATCAGTTGATTCTTGAGTTGCTTCCATTTTTGGCTATTGAAAATAATGCAACTAAAAACAGAGATGTATGCAAGTCCCATTTTTTGCTCAATGCAAAAGTCTGGAGTCAATTTTATGCCTGCTGAATTTTTCTTGGGTACAAAAACAGCAGCCATGAAATGTTTCGGGTTCCAGCTCCTTGCTCATCATGGAAGTAGATGCTTTGTGGGCACTCACTAACCCATGTTCCTGTTCTCCTTTTCTTTCTTTCTTTTCTTTTTTTAAAGTATTTTAAGAGCATCTCAAGACCAGAGATGTTGGCGTGGATGTGGAGAAAAGGGAACACTTCTGCACTGCTGGTGGGAATGCAAATTAATACATTCCTTTTGGAAAGATATATAGAAAAAAAATTAAAAGAAACAATAGCTCTCCGATGAAGAGTCATGGGGGTTTTGCAGGCAAATGCCAATGGGGTGTGTTAGGACAACAGTTTTAATTTCAATTATTTTCTTACTTTTAGAGATGAGCAAAATGAGGCATGCTGAGGTTAAATGACTTACCTAAGAAAATATACCTAAAAACAGATAAAGCAAGAGTTCAAATCCTTGATGTCTGGCTCCAGGGTATGTTCCCTTGATCATTAGACTGTGCCCCATCATAGCCTGGAAAGGAAAGAAGGAAGACAAGGGTGGGTGGGGAGAGAAGAGAAAGGACAGAAGGGGGAAGGGAAAGAGTTATAGTATCTCTATAACACATTTCATTTGAATGAAATGTTTCTATAACACATTTCATATCTACTAGCTTCTATGGTAGAGAATTCATGTAATCTTTATATCTCTCCTTGTCCCTCCTTCAACCAATCTTACAACCCACCCGGACCACTGTCAAAAAATGTCTTCTATCATGTCTAACTTATATCTAAGGGTATAACTATAAGGCCCTTTCCATCAGGAATTTTATTATCAAAACCTGCATTTTTAATTCATGATATGGTATGGACTAGTAGGCCTTGGAGTCTTAGTCTCACTCAACTTGCATAAATCATTTGGTCTCAATAGTTCCCATTACATAGCTAATAATAGGTGCTTAATAAATTTTTCTATTTATCATATGGCATGGCATTTCACAATTTACAAAACTGTTCACATTCCTCATTCTATTTGTTTCTCCTTTGGTTATTTCAACTGCATATACCTCTACTTTCTTTTTTTTATTTTATTATTAAATTATAGCTATGTACATTAATGTGATCATGGGGCACCATACACTGGTTTTATAGACCATTTGACATATTTTCACCACACTGGTTAATATAGTCTTCTCTAGCATTTTCTTAGTTATTGTGTTAAGACATTTATATTCTACATTTACTAAGTTTCACATGTACCCTTGTAAGATGCACCAAAGGTGTAATCCCACCAGTCACCCTCCCTCTGCCCATCCTGCCCCCTCCTTTCCCTTTCTCTCCCCCTTCCCCATATTCTTAGCTTATAACTGGGTTATCGCTTTCATGTGAAAGCCATAAGTTAGTTTACATGGATGGAGCTGGAAGATATTCTTCTTAGTAAAGTATCTCAAGAATGGAAGAAAAACTATCCAATGTACTCAGCCCTACTATACCTCTACTTTCATTCTCATTTGCCCTAAATTGTACAGAGGAAGTCTTGGCTGGGCACCTGTCGCTCAATGGTTAGAGTGCCGGCCCTACTGCATGGCCAACAACAACAAGAAAAAAGAAGTTGTTAAAGGTCATAATCTAGGAAAATAAAAGCATGTTATATTAGATTGCTTTTAAGGAAATATTTACTTTCTCTCTCCCCTGGTAGGTAGTGAGGGAGGGAATATATTTTCTGATCCACGACTTAAGACCATGTGATTTGCTTTAGCTAAAGGTTACAGGCCAAAATGATGATGTGCCCATTCCAAGATGAGGCTTTAAACAAAGCACATTTTCTGTAGCCATATTATGATCTTCATTTTGCTATGGTAGTAACATGCCCATGATTCTGCACCTCGCTTCTGGGTCTGGGAAGGAAAGTTACAAGGAGCTGAGCTCAGTTTGACCTTTAACATGAAGTGGAGTTGGGCCAAGCTGACTTGCAATCCTGTGAGCAAGAAATTGGTGTTCATACTCTCAAGTAAGGAATAAAGGTTGTTATAAGCC
Organism: Loris lydekkerianus; assembly: GCA_963574355.1. Classification (NCBI taxonomy): domain Eukaryota; kingdom Metazoa; phylum Chordata; class Mammalia; order Primates; family Lorisidae; genus Loris; species Loris lydekkerianus. The sequence continues at coordinate 7,032 of CAUYPK010053573.1, read as the reverse complement.
ATTTCAATTTGAGAGTTGATTTTATGCATTGTTATTGCAACAATCATGGATGAATGTAGGAATGCAGTGTTTGAAGTTCTCATGTGTCTTTGATGGCCAGTTTCTCAGTGCTCACAGAGTTCCTTGGCCTCATCAGATCTTCCCCACCTGCATGATAAAGTTGTATGGCTGGGAATAGAGGTTTTGCCTGTTTCAGTCTATAGCTTTAGGATCCTTAGAAGATTCAATACTGGTAGAATACCACAGAAGCGTCTGAAATGCAGTTGTTCATGCTTGCAGGTAAGTAGGTGAATCATCAACTTCAATAACAATAAATTAAATTTAAAGTGCTTTTTCAATTGGATATGATATCCTAAATGAAATAAAATTAACTTTCTAATAATTAGCCACAGATTTCTAATGTGTTTATTTCTACCATATGCTTCCCAACTCTGCTAAGCCTCAAATCCATCAACCAATACATTGTTCCTTGAGTTTCACTTCAGGGACCAATTAAAAGTATCAACATACTTTCTTCCATTACACTGGGAGTTTTGCCTTCATCTGTTGGGATCTGGGCTTCTAAAAGTATAAAGCATGATTACCCAGGGAGGAGGCACTGGAGACACTTGGAGGAAACAGATCCTACTGAAAGCTGGTTTATGCAAGCTTAGTGGCTCCACCCTCCCGCTTCATTCAGAAGGCACATGCCTCCCTAAACATGTGGCAAGTAACACAGCTGGCACCATGCCAGGAAAGGTGCTACTCCTGAATCTGGAGGGAGAGCTCCTGGCAGATAATCCAAGGGCTGGTGATTTATCACTTATGCAGACACAGCTTCTCTGGAGGGCTTCCTTTTACATCTTCTGTTCTGTGAAACTTTCCACGGAAGACTTGGGTAAATCTTTTCCAGATGGTATCAATCATGGTGTCACCTACTAATAGGAGTCAAGGAAAAGTAATTCAGTTAATTAGCAAATCAAAAAGGAAAGGAAAAAGACTGTGAATGAAAGCAGAAAAAGAAGGGGTCTCTTGGAGTTATCCAATCGTTCAGAGACAAGGTCATTCAGGAAAAAGGGGGCTTGATTCATCAACAAGCAACCAGAGACCGGGCCACACCAGGTCCTTTAAATCATGGTCTCTGTAGTGTAACAAGCACAGGTTAGACTTTCAGCTCAGTCTCAAGTTAACTATGTATCGTGGGCAAGTTCCTTGGACTCCTGAGCTTCAGTTTCCACATAAGATAGAGGTTAAAAAGGTAAAAACAAAATGCAAACCTTATAACACCATTTTACAGACTTAGATGCACAGCAGGCAAAGCATTTAGCAAAGTACCTGGCTACCAGTTGGCACTCAAATAAATGTACCCCTGCCTGAGTCCACACCATCACCAAGACCACATCTTGGGCAGTGGGCACTTGCCAATTCTTGCTTTGGCCTTGACTGCATTACTTGCTTTGATCAATAAATGTGGGTGGAAGTAAAAATGGACTAGTTCTTAGACTAGGCCTTAAGGGGAATTACTGATGCATGTTTCTTCTTGTCCTTTGCACCTCCACCAACATCATAAGAAAAAAGTACACTGGCTGGCCTGCTGGTCCAAGAAGGCAGTAAGAAAAGATAGATAGAACAAGGCTGCTTCAGCCCATCTACAGTCACCAACCCAAGCCCAGAACATCCACACACCACCCAACATGAAGACATGTGAATGCTAATAAATAATGACTGCTTGGAGCCAGTGAATTTTGAGGTAGATCTAATATTCCTTCTCCCTCTCCTAATTGTATTTCTCCCCAGGACTTACTGAATGAGTATTTTTGCAATGGTGATATTAGAGATCAGGCCAAGAAAATAGCAAACTTAATGTCTTAAGGGAACATCTGTAGAGTTGGTTGAATATTAATCCTCAAACTCAGATGTGTAAAAAAGGTAACTTACCTTTGTTATTATGACACTCATATTTTGTTACTTTTATTACAAACCCCCATTCTGCTGGGGAAAATTCTCACAGTCAGTTTGGGGTTTCTCCTCCCTTAAGTGTGTGTTTCACTTTCAGTGGCTTTTCACAGTGAAGAGGTGCAAGGGTTCAGGAGGGAAAATCTGGACATTGTTATTCCTACAAGCTGCAGAGATCAACAGTCCTCTGTCTTGGTGTAAGTGAGGGTCTGGAGTCTGATTTATTCTTAGCTAATACCCTTGTAGGATCCCATGATTATCCTCGATTTGAGGAGCTGCTCTCAGACATGAAAGAATCATCCTGAAGCATGTGTGTCTTGTTAGAATGAAGGTAATAGGATGCACTGGTAGGGACCTACCTAATGGGAAGCAACAGGTGGGCATTTGTACTCTAAACTTGTGTTGCTTCCCCAGGTTCGCACAAGGAACATGGCATGGACTCCTTTTGGATACATTCCCCAGACCTTCTGGGGCCTGTCATTTCTTCTTCTTCCTTCCAGATTAGCATGAAATATGACAAGATACCAATGTTCCTTCCACAGGAGCCCAAATAGCTGCTCAAAATGTTTACTCTCTGACTCTCCCCTATTCTTTGACTCTGAAAGACAAATATGAGAAGTTTTGCTCTCTTTCTTTCTAAGTGATCATCTGAGAAACTCAGACTTTGACACTCAAAGGCTAGGAAAAACTTTGTTTTCATCTTTTATTTATTTTTTATTTTTTGTATCATCACACCTTGAGACATTGAGTATGCAAAGCACTAACAGTGGCCTAAATTGGCTAAAGTGTCAAGGAGCAACACTGTAAGTCCAAGAAAAATAATGGCAGACTTATATCAGTTAACATTCTAAAACTGTTTTCCTTCACAATTATTCGTTTCATGGAATGCAAGCCATAATAAACTAAATACCACTTTGGATATGTACCATGTTGGATTTCTCATGTATCCTACTACTTTACTCACTATGTTGAATAAATAAATGGATTAATAAACTAGAATTTCTATATGAGTCCTTGCAATGGTGGTATGGTTCTAGTTATATTTTTGTTTTTTATTTGTTTTGGATGTTTTTCTTTGTGAATGCTCATTGACTGGCCCAGCTGTATTTATGCCTAGATTAACCAGAGAAGCCACCAGCTGTGATTTGCAGATGTGTTCCTCTTCCAAGATGCCAGAAAAATTCAATTATGCATACTAAGGTCATCTCTACAAAGCATGACCATACTGATGTTTTATGGTGAACAGTGAGCTTAAAAATACTTAGCCAACAGCAGATTGTATCTGCTTATATTATAATGACCGACATGACCATATGTGAATCCATTACTTTCGTTATATTTATGGCTAAATTGAATGAGGCACTGATCCAAGAAATAGGTTGGCAATTAGCCCAATTTGAGCTGAGCAAGGGTGATTTCATGCTGCAAAATGAGAACAAAAATATGAGCTATTACAACATGTATCATGTATTGAGAGTTCAAGTAGCATAGAACCTCTCAGATGGGGTCTGTATTGGAATGAATAAGGTGGCTTTCAAGTATAGTAGAACCTCTGTAAGTTGACCAAGGACTATAATAAACTGGTCAACATATAGAGGTGGTCCACATAAGGGACTAGAGACCTGAAGTACTGATACACACACGTTGTGCATGTCCAGTCTGTAAAAATTAGCTCAACTTAAGGAGGTGGTCAGGGTAGGGAGGTGATCAACTACAGGCATTCTGCTAAATCTACCTAAATTTTCAAGTGCATAGCAGGCACAAGATAAGATTCTGACATGTAGTACCACCCTCTGGGACATTTTCTAGAGGGCTATTTCCAGAGGCTTTAAAAAAATATGTTAAGTATACTTTTTTAGTAGAATTGATAGGTTTTCCCTGAATAATTGTTGAGAGATAATTTAACAAGAGAATCTTAGGAAGCACTGTATTAACGTACTTAGTAACTAAATCTGTCGGGGTGAGACTGGCTTGAGAGGCACCAGGAACTAGAGCTAACCACCCTTCTCCATTGAGGTAGAGCTTGTGGTTGTGGTTGATAACTACAATTCCATTACAAGGTATGTACCCAGAAGAAAAAAAAAAACATTTTAACACAAAGATATTTTCACCAGAATATTTATTACAGCTCAATTCATAATTGCCAAGTCATGAAAGTAACCCAAATGCTCATCAACCCATGAATGGATTGACAAATTATGGTATATGTATACCATAGAATACTATTTAGCCATAAAAAAGATGGAGACTTTACATCTTTTATGTTGACATAGATGGAGTTGAAACATTCTTCTTAGTAAAGTATCTCAAGAATGGAAAAATAAATATCCAATGTACTCAATACTAATATGAAACCAATATATAAACAATTACATGCTCATATGAACAATAAAAGACAAATATAGTCTAGTACAGGGGCAGAGGAAAGAGGGAGAGAGGAAGGGGCAAGGGAAAGAATGCTTAACAGAAGGTGGAAGGGCATTTGGCTGGATCTCACCTAATGGGCACAATGCGTGGATGTATACCACGCCCCCTGGGTGAGGAGTTCTTTTACAGCTAGAACTCTACCTTAGAAGTGAGAAAAATGTAATCTAAATTTTTACCCTCATATGAATTTGAAATAAAAAGAGAGACCTGGATTCTACTGAGTTGGCAGCTATCTCTGCCACCTGACATGAATTTTACCCAAGTGCAATATTATTTACATTATGGTTTTAAAATTTTTCCACCCTTGAAATCATCACGATAATTCAGAAACAATCATATAAATTATGAAAATGAGAGGGAGCACAATTCTAGGAATTGCTTGTAGAAGCAACCCATTGTCTCTAAGATTTCTTTCCCCAATTAGTAAAACAACAAAAGTTCTGAAACCTCTTCCTCTCAGTGCAGCTGCTCATTTTGAGCCTGCCCATACTTTTCCCTGAAAGTGTATTTTCATTTTCAATAAAGCTTTTGCTTGCTGGGCTTAAAAAAAAAATTAATGGAAGATAAATAATGCACATAAAATGTTATTGAATGCATAGCAATTGAAACTGGCCAAAATTAAAGAGAAAAAATGACTGAAAGAATAATAAACCAATATGATAATCAAATAATTTTCTCTCTATGTATATATATATATATATATATATATACACACATATACATATACATATATATATATACACATACATATATATATATGTGTGGAATCTTAAAACTGTGGGAAACTTTAAGATGCCTAATATATATTTCATTGAAAACCCTGAAATGTATTTCCCACAATAAGTATTTGAAGAAATACCAATTTCCCCCCACCCCCAATTTGATGAAAACTATAAAACCCACAGATACAGGAAGCCAAATAAACCCTGAGCAAAATAGAATTGCTACAAGGCATATCCTAAGAAAATAATTAAAATCAGTGGAAAAGAAAGCCTTAAAAGCAGCAAAAACAGACACATTCAAATGTGTGAGAAATCATAGAAAACAAATTACCGCAGACTTCTTGTTAGAACGAATGTAAGTATGATACCAGTGGGGCAACATCTTCAAAGATCTGAACAGTTTTCAGGTAAGAGCTCTACTCTTCGTGAAAATATCATTCAAAACTGAAGGTAAAATAAAGCCTTTTTTTGAGTGTAAGACATTCAAAAGCTGAAAGGCTTTATTAACAGTAGACCTTAAACATAAAATGCTAAAAGAAGTCCTTCAAAGAGAAGAAAAATAATATCAGATGAAAATCTAGATTTATACAAAGATGAAGGAAAGAAGAACACAAACACATGGGTAAAGATAAAACATGCAGATTTCATGGTAATTTGCTTTTAAATACAAAATAATAATAAATTGAGGGGTGTTTAATATGGAGAAGTAAAACATATATCAAATTTAGCACAAAGGCCTAAAAAAGGAAAACAGAAATGGACTAGTGTAAGTTTCTTATACTATGCAGAAAGTTGTGTAATATTACATGAACATAGACTCTGACAAGATAAAGCTGTATCTAATAAACCCTAAAGCAATAGTTATAAAAACAAAACAAAGATGTGACCTAGTAAGCCAACAAATGAGATAAAATGAGATTATAAAAAATTACTCAACTATTCCAAAAGAAAGTAAAAAGAAGAAAAAGGAACTCCAAACTAAATGAGATATGTATAAAATTAATAGTAAAATATTATAAACACAATCATATTAATAATTACAAAAATACAAATCTTCTAAGTCTGCCGATTATAAGGCAGGGTTTGTCAGATTGGATTAAAAAAATTAAGACCCACCAATATGCTGCCTTCGAGTAATACTCTTTAAATAAATTCAATGACACAAATAGGCTGAAAGTAAAAAGGAAGTCAAAAGGTAAACATATAGAGGTAAGTTTGATTTAACATTTGAAAGATCATTCAATGTATGTATTATATTCACAGACTAAAAAAAATGTTAAAATGACTTTAAATCAATGTAAATAAATGTTTGATAAAATTTAACATCCATTCATGATAAGAAATCTCAGCAAAGTAGGAGTAGAAGAGAACTTTCTTATCCTGACAAAGAACATCTATGAAAGACCTACACTGATATCATAATTAAAGATAAAAGAATAAAGAATGAAATAAAAATCAAAAACAAGAAATAAAATCTGCTCTGACTACGTCTGTTTAACATTGTACTAGAGTACTAACTTGTTTAATAAGGTAAGCAAAATATTTAACAGCAAGGAGTAAAACACTCTTGATTCATAGATGACATACGTGATCATCTATGGAGAAAATCCTAAGGATTTTACCAAAAAAAAAAAAAAAAAACACAACAAAATTAGTATTTAAAATGAATGTAGCAAGATTGTGGAACTGAAGTAAAAATACAAAGAGTCAATTGTATTTATTTTATTATTTTTTTTATTAAATCATAGCTGTGTACATTAATGCTATCATGAGGCACCATACACTGGTTTTATAGACCATTTGACATATTTTCATCACACTGGTTAACATAGCCTTCCTGGCATTTTCTTAGTTATTGTGTTAAGACAATTATATTCTACATTTACTAAGTTTCACATGTACCCTTGTAAGATGCACCACAGGTGTAATCCCACCAATCACCCTCCCT
>CAUYPK010053569.1:0-23098 GCA_963574355.1 Loris lydekkerianus | reverse complement strand
TTTCTTCTGCTTGCTCCATTCTGTTACTGAGGGATTCTACTGTGTTTCTCAGATCTTTGAGGGATGCAACTTCTTGTCTCAATGATTCAAAATCTTTGGTCATTTGCTCTTTCAATCCATTGAATTCTTGAGATAACCTTTGGAATTCTAATTCGATCTTATTTGCTATCCAGATCCTGAATTCAATTTCTGACATCTCAGCTACTTGTTTGTGCATGGGGTCTTGTGTTGTTTCTGCCCCATTAATCCTTGGGGGAGTTGATCTACTCTGATTATTCATATTGCCAGAGTTTTTCTGTTGATTTCGCCTCATGATTGCTTTTCACCATTGCCTCTGGCCTTTCTCAGAGTTGGGGAGGTGTCTCTCCAAGATTAGACCCCAGCGGGATCCCTCTATTGTTGCTGTATCTTTGTTAGGGAGTGACCCTGTGTAGTTCCTCTGGGGCTGGTCTAGTTAGGGAGTTCTGGTTGTAGAAGCAGCTCCGGTGTGTGACACACCCGGATTTAGCAACAGGGCTGGGGTTGGGTCTCATGGTTCTCTGTGCCTGGCGCTCAGTGGCTTTGGCACAGAGAACTCAAGGCTCTAGCAGTCTCTGGCCAGGCGAAGGGCTCTGCGCAGAGGCAGGGAGTGGTCCAGAGGGCACACAGCTATCAGAGTCCCTGGTCAGATGGTTGAGCTAGTGCGGAGGCTGGGTGGACACAGGAGGGGGGATGCAGGGTTTGTGGCTCCCACAGTTCCTGGTCCGGGAATGTGGAGCCCTGGTCGGTGCGGGTCACTGGTCAGGTGTCACTGCACACCTCTTATGGAGGTCTGGGTCGCACCAAGCTCAGGAGTTTGAGGCTGCTATAAGCTGTGACGTCAGGGCACTCTACCCAAGGCAACAGCCCAAGGCTCCAGTGTGCCATAACCGTCTCACTCTGCTCCTAAGGATTAGGGCTGTGAGGCAGTTCAGGCCCCGCCTTTAAGCTGCTCAGTCACTAGGTTACTTTGTCCCGCCCGCTCCTTGCTCTGGAACCCTGAGGGCAGGGCTTGCTGGAGCAGTTTTTTCACACAATGGCTTTCACTGAGCCCAGCTCAGTGGCTCATTTTGGGATCCCAGACAATGCCCAACGTTCTCCACACTTCTGCTCAAGCTCTCCCCAAGGCAGCTCAACTGAGCATCAAGTCCAAGAACACCAAAACAGTTCACAGGTAAGGCCTTTCCAGTTTGCAGTCTCACTGCTGCTTGTACTCACGGTTGCCTGCGTGATTAGGTCGATCGAACACATGCAGGCACTTGCCAGTTTTCCACTGTTTTTGTCCTTCTCCTGGGGTGCAGAAGTCCCTTGCTGGCTCCCTGTATCCTCAAAGGGATGAGCATAGGCAGATCCCACCGGCCTGAGATGTCTGGAGTCTTGTCTGCCCAGATTCCCCGTGCCCAGTTGCAGGGAAGCTGTTACTCAGCCGCCATCTTTTCTGTTTTTTTTTTTTCTTTGTTTATTTGTTTGTTTGTTTTTAGCAGGCCCTGGCCAGGTTCAAACCCAGCAGTCCTGGAGCATGTGGCTGGTACCCTAACCACTGAGCTACGGGTGCCCTGTATTGATTATTTTGAATTCAATTTTCTGTCTATTCACTACTTGTTGTAGATTACACTTGCATCCTTTACTTACCAATGTCTAATGTTCTTACTGCTAAAATAATTTTAAATGTGGTCATTACTTTTTAGCTGACTTTTATAATTAAATAGGGCTCTTTTGGACAGTGTACCTGATACTGTACAAATGCGTATATTAATACATCATATATTTTCACCTCTAGTTTATTCTGATAGTCAATTAGTACTTGGGATTGGTATGCTCTGGTCTCTCTTCAGATCGTATAAATCTCTTGCCTGGTACTTGCAATGAGTGTGCTGGGCCAGTGGAAGTTTAATGTTGCATGTCTACCTTTCATTATCATCCTTTTCTTAAAGTTAAGTGATCAAAAATAGAATAGACAGCTGGGGCTTACGCACTGTCAGTAATTGTATGTACTTCTAAATTTTATATGGAGAAGAGGAGACTTAGAAATGTGCCTAGGAGCTGTGATTTGAAGCCATTGTTGGATTCTAGTGAAGCTGTTACTACTGACTCCTTAGGATGACTGGAAGATGATATACTTGAGATGTGATGAGCGAAAGATGCTGAACAAGGGGAGTTAGGAGACCCAGTCAATTTGCATTGGGAGGTCTCCTGACTTCTAAAATTCTGATTCTTTCTGGCCGGGCATGGTGGCTCATACCTGTAATCCTAGCACTCTGGGAGGCCAAGGTGGGTGGATCACTTGAGCTCAGGAGTTTGAGACCCACCTGATCAAGAGTGAGACCCCGTCTCTAAAAATAGCCGAGCATTGTGGCAGATGCCTGTATGTTCCAGCTACTTGGGAGGCTGAGACAGGAGGATTGCTTGAGACTAAGAATTTCAGGTTGCTGTAAGCTATGACACTCTACCGGGACAAGAAAGTGAGAGACTCTAAAAAAAAAGAAATTCTGACTCTTTACAAAAATCAGATGTAGGTTTCTAAGGCTAATACTAGCTTTAGATTATTAAGAGAAATATTTTTCTGAGCTATATGTTTCAGCCTGACAGAATATTGCTAGAACAAGCTGGGCACCATGGCACAGGCTTACAGTCCCAGATACTCAAGAGGCTAAGGCAGGAGCATCTTTTAAGCGAGGAGTTTGAGTCCAGCCTGGGCTATGGAGTGAGATCCCGTTTATTAATTTAAAAAAAAAAAAAAAAAAAAAAAAAATCCTAGAATGTATAAGCTACAGTCAAACAGGCAGGTACAGCCTCCTTAGTGGTCTAAAAATGCATGCTGTCTTTTGGAGATGTTTCTTTTTTCAGCATGGCGTGATTTGCAAGAACATTTGGGGTCTGGCTGTCACTTATTATGTGTTCATATTTGATGAAGCCAGAGTCATCCCAGGCAGCTATTTATTAAATTGGACATGACTCATTGATCTGTGAGCATAGATTCCCAGAGCAATCAGTGGACTAAAGGAAATGCACCGAAACTTAAATCACTGTGACCATTCACAAATAAAAAAGGAAAATTCTTATTTGTTCCACTTTTCATTCCCAAATATGATACACCAGGAGAGGCCACAGCTTAATGTCATTCAGAAAAAAACAAAAACAAAAACAAAAAAACTACAATGAACTTGCAAAGCACCAAAGGACATTTTGAACTTCAGGGGAAGAATAGATTAGACTCTATTGATTACAATAGCTGTGCTCATTCAGGGCCTTTAAATTTGGAGCTGGCAGCAGTTGTCCCATGAATAGCTGTGCCTGGTGCAGCTTTAAGGTTCTAAAGCCCAGTCCTGGTGTTTCTGTCTCCTCATAAGGTAAGTGGTAAATATGTGGACTCCTGATTATGAGAAATATGTAGAACATCTCTGTGGGGGGTAGAAATAAGATTCAGAAAAAGACTACCATAGAAGACGCTCTAAATTAGTATTGTGATAAAGAAAAATTTAAGAATACTTTTAGGACCTGCACTCAGGTCCTAAATGCAGAAAGTTGTTATTTTTAGGAAACAGGCCTGCTTGCCTAAGGGACCTCCTCTTGCATTCCAGTTTGTAAAACTGTATTTCAGTTTTTCGTATAGGCCCAGTTTCCTTTACTTTCTACTTAAAAATAATTGCTGTGTTTTAAAGAGACAATGGCAAAAACAAGCATTATATGATTTAGGGTTGGCAAATAGAGAATACATTAATTGAAATTAGTTAGCATTTTTATGTAAAACAGAAGCTCTATATTCTGTTTTCAGTGTTAAAGGAATCCTTTTTGAAAAAGGAATAATGGCCAGAAATTTTTAAAGGAACAATCATGGGAAAAGACCTAAATTCCTTACGGCAGGATAGAACTTAGTTAATTACTGCTTTGGTTGATAAGGTATGAGTTCAGAACTTTAAAATTAATTTTTTTTTTTTGAGACAAAGTTGCACTATGTCACCCTCGGTAGAGTGCCTTGAGTCCAGCCTGGGCTATGGAGTGAGATCAGTATGGATATTGTGATGTCACAATAACCTCAACTCGTGGGCTTAAGCGATTCTCTTGCCTCAGCCTCCCAAGTAACTGGGACTATAGGTACCACCAACAATGCCTGGCTATTTTTTTTTGTTGTTGTTGTAGTTGTTATTGTTGTTTACCTGGTCTAGGCCAGGTTTGAACCTGTCAGCCTCGGTGTATGTGGCCGGTGCCTTAACCACTGAGCTAAGGTTGCCAAGCCTAAAATCTAATTTTTAATTTGCAAGTAACATGTATAACTGCATTCTTAGTTTTTGAATTTCAAACAATTCACAACTATATAGAGTAAAATATAAACATCTCATTAATACTTCCTCCAGATTTGGAAAGGTGTCTGTCACATTTTCAATTTTATTAAAAAATTCTTTATACATATGTATGCACATACTGATGAAAAATTTACATAAATGTATACATTGGATAAAAATCAGTCATGCTTTCTTAGAAATCATTTTTCCTTTATTTATGTGTGTATGTATGTATATATTTATTTATAGGCAGTCTCATTCTCTTGCCTGGACTAGAGTGCCCTGGTGACAACCTAGCTCACAGCAACCTCACCCTCTTGGGCTCAAGCGATCTTCCTGCCTCAGCCTCCTGAGTAGCTGGGATTACAGGCACCTGCCACAATGTCCAGCTAATTTTCTTTTTTATAGCGGAGACAGGGTCTCACTCTTGCTCAGACTGGTCTTGAACTCCTGAGCTCAGGGGATCCTCCTGCCTTGGTCTCCTGCCTTGGTCTCCTAGAGTGCTGGGATTACACCGTGCCTGGCCCCTTTTCCTTTTTGTTTTTTGCCTCTCCTCCCTTCAAACTCTTCCACCGACCTATTGCCTTTGACAGACGTCTGGTAAGCTATATAAACTTCCTGTTTTCTATATGCTGCGTTTTTTTCCTCCATGCTCAATCTAGTAAAATACACATGCATCTCATTTACCCAACAGACACATATGTCCATTTATAGGGTTGCATTTTAGTCAATGATTTACAGTCTGACCTTGAATCTATGAATTGATTAATTTAGGGAGAACTGACATCTTTTCAATATTGACTTTGCAATCTCTGAGCATAGCATGTCACCATTAAATTTAAACAGTGGTGTGTGGGTGTGGGTGTTTGGCATTGTCAGGTATCCTCCTCTTGAAACTGTCTGGCTTTGGTTTCAGTGACACTGCCTTTGTGATTTCCCTTCTCCCTCTACTTGGCCATTTCTCATTTTTATTTGTAGGCTTTTTTCAGGATTTTGTCATTGCTTCACTTTTTATTTTTATTTAATTTTAATTTTTTTTTTTTTTTGAGATAGGATCTCACTCTGTCACCCTCAGGAGAGTGCCGTGGTATCATAGCTCACAGCACCCTCAGTCTCTTGGGCTTAAGTGATCTTCCTTCCTCAGCCTCCTGAGTAGCTGGGACTACAGGCACCCAGCACAATGCCCAGCTATTTTTTCTAGAGATGGAGTCTCACTCTTGCTCAGGCAATCCACACACCTTGGCCTCCCAGAGTGCTGGGATTACAGGTGTGAGCCGCCACGCCTGGCCACTCAATTGTTCTTGAGTGATTTCCTCTTCTTAATCAATTATTATTCACAAATGTTTATCTTCTATTTGTATTATTTTTTCATTTTGTTTTGTTCTTTAGACCCAAATGCCTTCTGGACATCTCTACTTTTGCCATTTACTGTTATAGGGTAAAATCTGTATTTTTATTATAATTTCTGGCACTGATATACTTAAGGATTTGTCTACTTAGAGATTATAAAACATTTTATATTTTATTTTAATACTTTTATGGATTATTTTTTTACATTTATACTTTATTTCTTGTGTTTGGAGATAAGTAGGAAAAAATACAGATTCCACATTTTTTCTTTTGTATTTTTGTTTGTTCAATACTCGTGTTTTCAGTTTGTTTTGTAGGTTATTGGGAGTCTTTAGTGATCAAATACTGTGGGGGCTGGTACAGATATGCCTTGTTTGCTGTTTAATTCCTGGCATCTAGCACAATACCTAGTAAGATTTTTTTTTGTGTGTGTTTTTTGGCCGGAGCTGGGCTTGAACCCGCCACCTCCAGCATATGGGACCGGCGCCTTACCCCTTTGAGCCACAGGTGCCACCCCACCTAGTAAGATTTTAATAAATACAATTGAATGAATGAATTATGTAAGGGGAAAATGGTTCTATTATCTATTTTAACTTAATTATACTTTCCCATTTTTCCTCTGTATCTTTCTTATCTGGAAGTCTTCCATAGTGCAGAAGGTTTTTTTTTTTTTTTTTTTTTAAGCTTATTTATTAGCTGTAGTATTTTTGGGTGGGTTTTTTTTTTTTTTTTTTTGAGACAGAGCCTCAAGCTGTCACCCTGGGTAGAGTGCTGTGGCATCACAGCTCATAGCAACCTCTAACACCTGGGTTCAAGTGATTATCCTGCCTCTACCTCCCAAGTAGCTGGGACTACAGGCGCCCACCACAACGCCCTGCTATTTTTTGGTTGCAGCCGTCATTGTTGTTTGGCAGGCCCGGGCTGGATTCAAACCCACCAGCTCGGGTGTGTGTGGCTGGTGCCTTAGCGGCTTGAGCCACATGCGCTGAGCCAGCACAGAAGGTTTTAACCTACTAAATATTTCAATCTCATTGAACCTTGAAAAATATTATTTTTTTCAGGATAAATCACCTTACATCTTTGTCTCTGTACACAGAAGCCCTCAATATATAGAGTGGCCACAAGGTCCACATGCAATTTAAAATAGTGTGCAATTTTAAACTGCACGTGAACTTCATGCTGTCCTGTGTAGTGGTAGATTGAATTGTCTTTTCATTTTAAAATTTGGTTGTAATTAACTAGTTTATGTCAGCTATGCCTTGATTCTTTCTCAGATCCCAAGCTTGCTAGAGAAAAATTAGCTAGAAATTTTTGCTAATTTTCTTCTAAATTAGCAAAAATACCAAGGAAACATGATGTTCTTGATGTGGCTTAGCACATGGAGCCGTGTGCTGACACTGTTTCTGTGCCTGCCTAATTTTCACTGCTACCCTGATAGGAGCCCATTCCTGAAGGTTTACTTGGCTGATTTATGTTTTCTTTGTTTAGACTTTGTCTTGTGGTGAAAGCTGTAGATAATATATGACAAGGATCTGTTTTGTTTTTCCTGTTGATGGTTATTTTAATGATAGAGTCAAGAAATCAAATTTTAAATTGAAAAGACAATTCAATCCACCACTATATATTGCTGACTTCTGTGTGCAGAGACCAAGAAGATATAGGAAGGGTCTCCATCTGCAAAGGATGCACCTTTCCACAAAGAAGGTCATAAGACAGATCCATCAAAAAACTCTTCTAGGCACGGTCCCAAAAGTGTGTCATTAACAATACTGTGAGAATTCAGGAAAGGGAGAAACAACTCTGACTTGGAATGGTTGGGAGAAACTTCCTGAGAAGCTGAGACTTATTTCAGATTATGTCAAATGTATAGTAAATGGTGCTATACATGGGTAGGAAAATCCTGATAAATGGGGTGCCATACGTGGGTAGGAAAATCCTGGTAAATGGGGTGCCGTATGTGGGTAGGAAAATCAATGAGCAGATGTGTGGAGTGGGACCACCTTGTGTAAATGCGGAGTCCAACCACGATGCTGGAACAACAGGCAGCTGTGTGGGGGGGAGTAGACGAGAATAGGAAGTAATTGGGTCATATTGCAGAAGGTCTTTGGTGTTTTTTCAAATACTAATATCCTTGAAATTATCCTCTTTCGTCTGGGCATGGTGGCTTACATCTGTAATCTTAGCACTCTGGGAGACCAAGGAGAGGGGATTGCCTGAGCTCGGGAGTTCAAGAGCAGCCTGAGCAAGAGCGAAACCCCATCTCTACTAAAAATAAAAAAACTAATCAGGCAACCCGTACTCCCAGCTACTCAGGAGGCTGAGGCAAGAGGATTGCTTGAGCCCAAGAGTTTGAGGCTGCCGTGAGCTATGATGCCATGGCACTCCATTGAGGGGAATGAAGTGAGAATGACTCAAAAAAAAAAAAAAAAAAAAAAAAAAAGAGAGAAAAAGGAAATTTTTCATCAAGTATGAACCATAAATATTAGGACTGGAAAATCTTCATAGTTGCTGACATAAAAAAGTCACTTGTCTAGATGTGGTGGCTCATGCTTGTAATCCTAGCACTCTGGGGGGCCAAGGCAGTGGATTTCTTGAACTTAGGAGTTTGAGACCAGCCTGAGCAAGAAGGAGACTTCGCTACAGAACGTAGAACAATTAACCAGGCATAGAGTTGTGTGCTTATAGTCCCAGCTATTTGGGTGGCTGAGAGAGGAGGATTGCTTAAGCCTGGGAGTTTGCGGTTGCTTTGAGCTGTGAAGACAATGCTGAGGTCTACCCAGGGTGGCAGAGAGAGATACTGTTTCAGAAAAATACCTGTGTTTATGAGCCTGTGTCTTTATATATTACAGCCATGGGTACTATTAACCTCAGTGTTTTCTGTATGTTTCAGACACTAGTCTCTAAACCATGGGGGATTGGAACTTACTGGGTGGCATCCTAGAGGAAGTTCACTCCCACTCAACCACAGTGGGGAAAATCTGGCTGAGCACCCTCTTCATTTTCCGAATGCTGGTGCTGGGTGTGGCTGCCGAGGGGGTCTGGGATGATGAACAGTCAGCATTTGCCTGCAACACTCAGCAGCCAGGTTGCAACACCATCTGCTATGATGATGCTTTTCCTATCTCTTTGATCAGATTCTGGGTTCTACAGATCATCTCTGTATCTTCTCCTTCTCTGGTTTATATGGGCCATGCACTGTATAGACTCAGGGCTTTTGAGAAACAGAGGCAGAGAAGAAAGTTACACCTTAGAGCCCAAATGGAGAATCCAGAGCTTGACTTGGAGGAGCAACAAAGGATAGAAAGGGAGCTGAGGAGGCTGGAGGAGCAGAAGAGGGTCCACAAAGTCCCCCTGACAGGGTGCCTGCTGCGCACCTATGTCTTACACATTCTGACCAGATCGGTGCTGGAAGTGGGGTTCATGATAGGCCAGTATGTCCTCTATGGGTTTCAAATGCGTCCCCTTTACAAATGCACTCAATCTCCTTGCCCCAACACAGTGGACTGCTTTGTGTCCAGGCCCACAGAGAAGACCATTTTCATGCTGTTCATGCACAGCATTGCAGCCATCTCCCTATTACTCAATATACTGGAAATATTTCATCTGGGTATCAGAAAAATCATGAGAATGCTGTATGAAAAATCCAGCAATGAGGACATTGAGAATGAAAGGGGCCCTCCATTCTATGTGCACAAACACCCAGTGGCGCCGCAGGGCGTGATGTGCTCCTCCTTGCCTGAAAGAACCTCTCTACTTCAAGCAAACAATCAACAGCAATTCATCCAAGTCAATGGCCCAAAGCTGAAAGCCATGTGGCAAATCCCACAGCCTAGGCAACTTGAGGTAGACCCTTCCTGCAGTGTAAAAGACTGGGCTGAGAGGGGTCAGCACAGTGGACAGCTCCATGTCCACAGCCCGTGTCCCTGGACCGGCAATTCTAGAATTCAGCACCCAGGACAGCAGCCAGACCAGCATGCCTTTGGCCTACGGAATACAATGTTCCCGTCCTGGCTAGGTCCAGCGACAGCCTCTAGAAACCGTCCATCCCATTCTGTAGGAACCTGGGAGCAGTCTGAGGCCCTGGAGCCCTCAGGTGAGCCTCCCACAGATCTGCACCATCACTGCAGAGAGAGACAGGGCAGCATGAGGGAGAGTGGGGTCTGGACAGACAGAGCTCACCCTGGCAGCCGCAAGGCCAGCTTTCTGTCCAGATTGCTGTCTGAAAAGGGACAGCTGCACAGTGACTCGAGAAGCTCCAGTTCTCCGAATAGCCCCTGCTTGGATCATCTATACCGGGAAAACAGCCTCTCGTCTCTGCCTTCAGCCTCTGGGCACAGAGCATCCACGGTAAGATGACAGCTGCTAATCACAGAACAGTCCTGAGAGCTCCGGCCACCCCTTCCCTTTCCTCTATCCTGGTGTGTCTGTGTGTTTGTATTGAGAGAGAGAAGTGGATGGAGAGGAAGATTAATTTATTGAGAGATAAGTATATTCATTAATACATTTAGTTAAATTCAGTTCATAAAATAAACTTACAGAAAACTTACTTTATGCCAATCACTCTTATAAATACTGAGCATATACACAGATAAAATACAATTTCTACCATCAAAGGGCTCAGAGTTTAGATGGAAAAGTTAGAAAAGTAAACATGTAGACGTGACCTTGTAAGGTGCTACGTTAGCGGGAGTGAATGGGCAGGTGAGGGAGTGATGGACTGCATGTTGACAGCTCAGGGAAGTCTTTAAAGTTTAAGTTACTTTCAGTCAAATCTTAAAAGGCATGATGAGCTTCTCCAAAACCAAGAGGACTGGGGTGCATGGGAGAAGGTCGTCCTGTTAGAAGGAGAAGTGCAGACAAAAGCTGAGAGCTGTGACACAGCAGGGTCAGCTGAGGAGCTGTGTGTGGCTGGAGCACAGGGTGGAAGGCAGGGTGTGGAGGGAGGGGTGCCCGAGAAGTGGGCGTGGAGGCCTTTCAGGGAAGCAGAAAGAAACCCATCAGGGTGTTGGGTGAGGTGGCATGTGCTAATAGTCCTGGCTACTTAAGAGGCTGAGGCAGGAGGATCACTTGGGTCCAGGAGTTCAAATCCAGCCTGGGCAACATAGCAAGACCTTGTCTCTTTAAAAATAAAAAAAAAAAAAAAGGAAGGATTGGATCAGAGTTGCACTATAGACAGTACTTTCTGTCACGGTGTGGAACGTGGACGGGGATGGGGGTGCAGGGGGTGGAGCATCCTTTGTATCCTTAAGTCACCCTCATCTCACTGAGGAAGGAGGGTGCAGGCCATTGTTTTAATTCTTCTGGCATCTAAAATTCATATAATTGCTGGTCTCAGTAGCTTATGCCTGTCATCCTAGCACTTTGGGAGGCTGAGGCAGGTGGATCGCCTGAACTCAGGAGTTTAAGACAAACCTGAGCAAGAATGAGAGAGCCTGTCTTTAAAAACTAGCTGGGCGTTGTGGCAGGCACCTGTAGTCCCAGCTACTTGGGAGGCTGAGGCAAGAGAATCTCTTGAGCCCAAGAGTTTGAGGTTGCTGTGAGCTGTGGTGCCATGGCTCTCTACCAAAGATGAAAAAGTGAGACTGTCTCAAAAAAAAAAAAAAGGTAAAAAGATAAAATTCAAGGGTGGTGCCTGTGGCATATACCCAGGGTGGCCAGTTCAAACTCGACCCTAGGCAAACTGCAGCAACAACAACAAAAAAGATAAAATTCATATACAAATACTTGGTAATATATTTTACAAAGATAAAAATCAATATTGTATTATTTTAATTTTTTTCTCTGAAAAGCCACAGGGCTGGATAAACATTTTCCAGCCCTTGTGAAACATGATGGATATTTTACTGTGGATTCTTTTCAATTCTGGGACAAAGGATAGCACTCTTTTACCTGCTACTTCCCATAGTCAGTTTTTTTACAGTAAAAAGAAAACTCCCTCCACGTTTGTGGAAGAGCTTCCCAGTGTTCTCTCTTGGTTGAGCTTACCTACTTGTTTCTTCCTTTGCTTAATTCTTTGTTTTTGTAACGACTGAATCCCTCTACCCCAGCTTTCTATCTCTTCTGGGCTTAGAGATGAGCTAGTTACTGCACCAAAGCCATAACTTGAATGGGAGTCAGCCTATTTGGATTTTTACTAAAATGCTTCCCTCAAATGAATACTAGTTTCTTGTCAGTGACCAGCCATCTTTCCAGGAGACTATGTTTAGGATCAATGTGTGGGTGCTTAGAACCCTCTTCCAGACTACAGCAGTGTTCTCAACCCCTGGCCACAGATTAGAGTCATTCGGTAGAGTTAAAAAACCTTCACGCCTAGGACCCACCCACTTTCAGTTAAACCAGAATCTCTGTGGGTGAGATGCAGGCATCAGAATTTGCTAAGTTTCTATGGTTATTGCAATGTGCAGGCAGGGTTGAGAACCATTTTAGAATAACTTAGCCAATGGCTACTGCTTCTTAACTGCATTTGCAAAGTCAGCAAGACACTTTTTACTATTTTATTTTTATTAAAAAAAAATTTTTTTAACTGGTTTGGCGCCCATAGCACAGTGGTTATGGCGCCAGCCACATGCACTGAGGCTGGCGGGTTCAAACCTGGCCTGGGCCAGCTCAACAATGACAGCTGCAACCAAAAATTAACTGGGCATTGTGGCAGGTGCCTGTAGTCCCAGCTACTTAGGAGGCTGAGGCAAGAGAATGACTTAAGCCTAAGAGTTGGAGATTGCTGTGAGCTCTGATGCTATGGCACACTACTGAGGGCAACATAGTCAGACTATGTCTCAAAAAAAAAAATAATTTTTTAACATTATTCAAATTAATATGAGACTATAATATTTAGGTTACATTGTTCTCACTTCCAGGGTAAAGTTCCATAGTAGAAGAACCCCTCCCCCAGGGGGCGTGTCACACACCCTCACAGTGTGCGTGTTAGACGGAGTCCCCCCTCTCCCAGGGGGCTGTCACACACCCTCACAGTGTGCGTGTTAGATGGAGTCCCCCCTCCCCCAGGGGGCTGTCACACACCCTCACAGTGTGCGTGTTAGACGGAGTCCCACCTCCCCCAGGGGGCTGTCATACACCCTCACAGTGTGCGTGTTAGACGGAGTCCCCCTCCCCCAGGGGGCGTGTCACACACCCTCACAGTGTGCGTGTTAGACGGAGTCCCCCCTCCCCCAGGGGGCTGTCATACACCCTCACAGTGTGCGTGTTAGACGGAGTCCCACCTCCCCCAGGGGGCTGTCATACACCCTCACAGTGTGCGTGTTAGACGGAGTCCCACCTCCCCCAGGGGGCTGTCACACACCCTCACAGTGTGCGTGTTAGACGGAGTCCCCCCTCCCCCAGGGGGCGTGTCACACACCCTCACAGTGTGCGTGTTAGACGGAGTCCCACCTCCCACCCTCCCTCCTTCTGCTTTACATCCCACCCTCCCACTTCCATTTAACCCTGAACTGGACTATAACAGTGTTCTATTGATCTTAGGAACATGTAATTTTTAATGTATTGATTTCATATCAGTATGGAGTACATTGGATCTTTATTTTTCCATTCTTGTGATGCTTTACTAAGAAGAATGTATTTCAACTCCATCCAGGTTAATGTAAAAAATGTAAAGTCTCCATCTTTTTAATGCCTGAATAATATTCCATGGTATACAATATACCACAGTTTGTTGGTCCATTCATGTATCCTTAAGTCACCCTCATCTCGCTGAGGAAGGAGGGTGCAGGCCATTGTTTTAATTCTTCTGGCATCTAAAATTCATATAATTGCTGGTCTCAGCTTACACCTGTCATCCTAGCACTTTGGGAGGCTGAGGCAGGTGGATTGGCACTTAGGTTGCTTTCATGACTTGGCAATTACGAATTGAGCCACAATAAACAATAACATCTTTGTGTTAAAATGATTTTTGTTGTTTTGGGTAGATACCTAGTAATGGGATTGCAGGGTCAAATGGAAGGTCTACATTTAGATATTTGAGGATTCTCCAAAAGGGTTGTTTTAGTTTGCAATCCCACCAGCAGTGTAGAAGTGTTCCCCTCTCTCCACAGCCACACCAGCATCTGGTGTTTTGGGACTTTGTGGTGTGGGCTAATCTTGCTGGGTTAGGTGATATCTTAGAGGTGTTTTGATTTGCATTTCTCTGATGATTGAAGATGATGAGCTTTTTTATTCATGTGTTTTTTGGCCATCCTTGGAGATGTTTCTGTTCAGATCGCTTGTCCACTTACAGAGAGGGTTGTTTGCACTTTTCTTACGTTTGAGTTCTCTGTAGATTCTATTAATAGTTATCTGGCCTTTGGCAGATTCATAACATGCAAAAATCTCCCAGTTTTTACTATTTTCCTTTTCTTTTATGTTCTATGCAAGAGGAGCCTTTGTACTAGCAGGGATCTGAGGGAGAGACAGCAGTTTTTATGAGGCAGATTTTCTTAATCTCTTGGTTCATCTATTCTGTGCTTCCCTGTTAACTCCTCCCCTCCCCAATCCTGGAAACTACTGATCTTTTAGTGACTTCATAGTCTGGCCTTTTCTGAAATATCATATGGTTGAAATCATACAGTATGTAGTCTTTTCAGATTAGCTTCTTGTACTTAGTAATGTGCATTTAAGTATTCTCTCTCTCTTGGTCCTTTTTTTTAGGCAGAGTCTCAAGCTGTCGCCCTGGGTAGCATGCCGTGTTGTCATAGCTCATAGCAACCTCCAACTCTTGGGCTCAAGCAAACTTCTTGCCTCAGTTTTTCTATTTTTAGTATAGACAGGCTCTCGATTTTTGCTCAGGCTGGTCTTAAACCTGTAAGCTCAAGCGATCCACCCTCCCTGGCCTCCCAGAGTGCTAGGATGATAGTGTGAGCCACAGCGCCCGGCCTATTGAAATATTTTCTGTGTCTTTTCATGGCTTGATGCTCATTTCTTTTTATCATTGAAAGAGTTCTAAAATTGCTTGGAAACATGGCATTGGTGCATAGCTTCCCAATGGGAGTGCTTTGAAGGTGACTACGGTGACATTCCAGAAAGAGGTCATGTGTTATACCCAGGAGTTCCACAAAGACACACTGCCAAACAAGCCGCATTCACAGCAGAGTCCTTTTATTGAAGAGCCGGCTGGCGGCTGCCTCACACCTAACACAGGGGTTCTGAGAGAAGCCCCCAGTGGGTTGGTCTGCATCCTGTTAGCAAGCATTGAACAAAAGCAGAATTTTGCATTTAGTTACCCATATATCTTTGTCCTTTTCCCACCTGGTGCTTCTCAAAGGTCAGTCCCGGGGCAGTTGGCAGTTCCCGGTCTATTTCTCAGGGAGTTAGTCAAGCAAGAAGGCAGTGAGTACTTTCCTGTCTGTCTTGGGAATGAACCAGACTTACTCCATTTTGCTGAGGGCTTGTGGCCCAGAAATTTGCTAGGAGTCAACTGTTATATTTCCACCTTAGTCTAGGCCTAATATTCTTCATTGGTTTTAGGATCATAAATCAAATCATTGATTTTATTTTGAATGTGGGTTGCTTGTACTGTATCTGATTATGAGTGCAAGCTCCCTTCTGTGTGTTTTTGTATTTATAAAAGTTATAAAGGAGACACTCTTTGTTTTATTTCAGTAGTGTGGGTACACAGATTACATCCCTTCTTCCTTTTTTCTAAAGTTCAAAGTTTAATTTAGACAAGTTCTGCGAGGAGTTTCCTTAGGCTTCAACTGTGCGTTGACCAGCCAGCTTCCAGTATGTGGCTAGAGCAGGACACGGCGACTGTTTTAAAAGTTACCTTTGCTTTTCCTGGGGCAGTGAAGCTCTCATTAGCCAGCTGAGAGGAGTCCAGGGGAGGGTTCCTTCTACTTTCACTGCCATCGTGTGGTTAGGATGATGGTGCAAAGTTATTTCTACCTTGATTTGAGGGCCAGGTTCTGATTCTTGATTTACACTTGATCTTCTTGATCCTTCAGAGAGAAAAGATGTACAAAAGACTAAACAGAATGTGGTTAATTATTCAAGTGGAGATCTTTAGCTTCTTGTAGGTTTTTGGTTGGTTGGATTTAATTGGCCTGTTCTCTCTCTTCTTGGTAATTTTGTATAAAGGCCTGGTCAGTCTGTATGTTTTATACAGAAGTTGTTTTTTCACAGAATTCTCCGGGCTTTCATCTGGCTTCTGCATGATCTCAGCCACCTTGCATTTGTTTGTGGCTTTCTGTCTCCCTTATATCGACAGAGAAGCAGTCAAGGCTGGGTTAGTGTAAGAGAATGAAATCATTTAGCAGTTACTTACAAACATTTACAAGTTCTGGATTTTGAGGCTAAGGTTTATACAATGAGAACATTAGTATTCTTATTTATAAACTTAGCACGGTTCTTACGATAATACTTAGTTTTAAGAGTTTCTACAGAACTGATCTAAAGCTCTGGGCAACTTAAGTGTTCAGACAATATTTCTGAACATTGGTTGGGTGTGGGGTTATTTATGAGGCCATGTAACAGTTACCCTATTTACTGGGAAATTTTAATTTAAGTTTTATTTTTTTCTGAGGTATGTATATGGATACAGCAGATAACATTTAATTTTTTTTTTTAGTGTAGTTAACAGGCACTAAGGCACCAAGTGCCTTTGTTCTTCAGACTTCAGAGCAAATATAATTACTGTACATAATTCTATATTCTTTGGCCAGTCTCTTAATCCCATTTAACATATTAGTTTAGTAAAACAGTTATGTCTCATTTTATGATCTGAGATTACAGACAAGGTTGGAATTTAATATAGGTGGGCCACCACCTCTTTTTTCCTTGAATTATTTCTCTAATTCATCTGTTTACTAAAGACAAATTATAGCAGAACTAACTTAGTTGTTAAAATAAATGGTACCTTTAGTATTCTGGTTCTGATCATTTGCATAAAGTGCAGCAAGAATAATTATTAGTGGGTGGCACCTGTGGCTCAGTGGGTAGCATGCCAGATCCATATACTGAGGGTGGTGGGTTCAAACCCAGCCCTGGCCAAATTGCAACAAAAAATAGTCGGGCGTTGTGGCAGTCACCTGTAGTCCCAGCTACTCAGGAGGCTGAGGTAAGAGAATCGCCTAAGCCCAGGAGTTGGAGGTTGCTGTGACACCACAGCACTCTACTGAGGGCAACAAAGTGAGACTCTGTCTCTACCAAAAACTTTTTATAAAACCTGATTGTAGTGTACTATGAAATTAATTATTCACTTGGCTAACCTGATAATTAGAAGTTTTAAAAGATACGAATGTTTTTCTTTGACACATATTCAGTTTTCCAAACAATTTAATCAACCAAATTATTACATTTTACAAATGAGGGTCAGTTTATGGAATATAATATTGATATAGGATTTTCTCATTCAGGGCTAGACACCTGAGCCATTTTTAGGCTTAGGTGAACTCAGGAATTAGACTTTCTGTTTCTTTTTCCAGAATTCATCTTTAGGCACAAGTGGGCTGCTCCCTGCAGGCCATATTCTCTATAGAAGCTTGCAGTTTAATCTAGGAATCTCAGAAATATTACAGAGGTGGCAATTTTATGATTTTTAAACATTTGGATTTTAATAATAGGTTTAAAATTAATTTTATTTCAAAGGAAACCATAGTTGCTTGAATAATAAGTTTCTTGAGTTATTTCTGTTCAAAGTTCTATTTCTGCAGACAGAGTTACAGAGGTCTCCCACAAGCTCATTTCCAGCTTCCCCGTGTTTTTCATTCTCTTTCCTCAGATAAATCACAGACATGTCCCAGCTGGGATAAACACTGAGATATAGACAGGGGTCACGGACACAATCATTTCACCCTGTGAAGGGGGCATGAAAGCCCACCTGTTGTTATCTGTCTCAGTCAGTCTCCAAGCACACACAATTTCAACCTTCCTCCACTCTATTTTCTAACCCAGGCAGTCAGAACTTTCCATTTAGCCATTTGCAACTTTTCCCATTACTATTGTTCAGAGTCAGCATTCCCACAGCCCTCAGTCACGCAAGACCCACATTTGCACTCTCTCACAATGATCACTTGTGGTAAAGGGAAGGTAAACAAATCCCCCTGCCCCGGGGGCTTCACACAGTAAGAAGAGGACAGGTGCAAGTGGGGATGTAGGGTAGTGAGAGGAGGAGGTCTCTGGGACCATAAGAAGATCCTGCCCACGTATGTGGGGCAGAGACCATGGGAGAGACTGAAGAGCTGGAAGGACGGTAAGATGGAGCATTAAGGATGGGATCCTCTGCCTCCTCAGGTGCTGGGAGGATGGGGTGGCACTTTGAAGGGTTTTTTGTTACTTAAACTGTAGTTCAGAGAATAGGCACAGAGCCAGACTAGGGGGTTATTCACTAACTCAGTTCACACACCAAGGTAAGGAAACTGATCAGGGTGACCAGGCTTCCTGGTGACTGTTTTTCAAACCTGTCAGCATAAGAAGGGATCAAAGGAAACTATCGGCCATTCAGTTTGCAAAGAGTCCTGAGGTGCCCCTTGGGGAACTTTACTCTGTATTAATAACTTTTTTTGTGGAAAAAACATTTTATTTATTTATTTGTTTATTATTATTATTTTTTGAGACAGAGTCTCAAGCTGTCACTTTGACTTGAGTGCCACGGTGTCACTGCTCACAGAAACCTCAAACTCTTGGGCTTAAGTGATCCCCTTGCCTCAGCCTCCCAAGTAGCAGGGACTACAGGCACCTGCCACAACACTTGCCTAATTTTTGGTTATAGTTGTCATTGTTGTTTGGCAGGCCTGGGCTGGATTCAAACCACCAGCCTTGGTGTACGTGGCTGGCATCTTAGCCACTTGAGTTATAGGCGCTGAGCTGAAAAAAACATTTTTGAAATGTCTAAGGAGAGGAATCTGACTTGAAAGAAGAGAACTCATGTTGAAAGAGCGGAAGCACAAACTGTAATATATTAGCTAGACAAACAACACGGAACATAAATGAACAAAAAATATATATACATCTAAATTGCATGGCTGAGGCTCCCCACCAGCACCCAGTGTTTCTAGTGGCAGGTGTTGACACACCTCTCTCCTGACAGGCCAATAGCTCAGAAACTCAGGGTTCCTGTTTCTGACAGGCCGAAGGCCTGGAAGTCTGAGGTTCCTGCCTTATAGGTTTACGGGACCAACCTCCTGCATAACCCTTGAGGTTAGAAATCAAAGTCCCTTGTCACCTTCCCTATGTGCCCCAACTTCTCCGAGGCCCGAGGCCAAAGCATCGATGTCTTGGTGGCTGTAGGGTCCTACTGTCTCTGACAGGGCTGAGGCTCCCCACCAGTTACCTGGTGTTTCTAGCAATGGGTCGCTCTACCAACACACGC
The DNA here is from genome assembly GCA_963574355.1 of Loris lydekkerianus. Classification (NCBI taxonomy): domain Eukaryota; kingdom Metazoa; phylum Chordata; class Mammalia; order Primates; family Lorisidae; genus Loris; species Loris lydekkerianus. The sequence continues at coordinate 4,150 of CAUYPK010053569.1, read as the reverse complement.
CTCTGAGAGCCTCTGACAGGCCAATAGCCCGGCAACCTAGGGTTCCTGTCCAAGGCTCCTGTCCCTTTGGCCTTCCTCAGAGGTCCCTACGGGCCCTACTGACAAACAAACACTGACAAACAGCAAATGTCTGCAGGCATTAGCCAAAACCAGATGTTTAAATGGCTTACTTTTGGAGGAGGACTTACAGGCAATTTAGGGGTAATTGTTAGCCAGTCTCCTGAGGGGAGTGGGTCCTCCAGGGGCCCCGGAACTTCAGGGGGTGCCTCCCTTCAGAGGAACCATGGGCTTTCCCTTTTTGGGAGGCTACCTGATGATTGATGGTGCCAGGGTCTGGAGGATCTCGGTGGGGCCTTCAAATATTATTCCCACGAGTTCCACAAAGACCACACTGTCAAACAAGCTGAATTCCCAGCAGTCTCTTTATTGAAGAAGCCAGAGACTGCCTTGTACCCAACACAGGGGTTCAGAGAGCAGCCCCGAGTGCTTAAGGGGTCGGGTTTTTAAGGCTTGGTCTGCATCCTGGTTGGCACGGGTAGGTTAGCAAGCATCGTACAGAAGCAGAATTTTGCGTTTAGCCTGTATCTTTGTTTCAGTCCTTTTCCCACCTGGCATTTCTCAAAGGTACAGGGGGCAGTTGGTACTTTCCAGTCTGTTTCTCAGGAAGTTACTCAAGCAAGAGGTCAGTGAGTACTTTCCCATCTATCTTGGAAATGAACCAGACTTACTCCATTTTGCTGAGGGCTTGCGGCCCAGAAACTTGCCAGGAGTCAACTGTTATTTTTCCACCTTAGTCTAGGCTGAATAGTATGTAGCATGTTTTCTAGGATAAATTTGCAAACTTAATTGTCAGCCCTCATATATCTTCTTTGGTGATGCATCCTTTTAGGTCTTTTGCCCATTTTTGAATTGGGTTGTTTTTCTATTGTTGAGTTTTAGAAGTTTTTTGTATATTTTGCATAATAGTTCTTTATGAGATTTGTCTTTCACAAATATTTTCTCCCAGTCTCTGGCTTCTCTTCATATTTTCTTGGCATTGGCCAAGAGATATTTTAGTTTCAATAAATGTCAGATTATCAATTATTTCTTTAATAAATTGTGCCTCTGGTGGTGTATCTTAGACAGTCATTGCTATACCCAATGTCATCTAAGTTTTCTTTTATGTTACCTTCTAAGAGTTTTATGGTTTTGCATTTTTACATTTAGGTCTCTGACTGTTCTGAGTTCACTTTTGTGTAGGGTGCAAGGTCTGTGTCCTGGTTCATTCCTTTTATTTGAATGTCCAGTTGTTTCAGCACCATATGTATTGCCTTTGCTCCTTTGTAAAAGATCTGTTGACTATATGTATGTATATCTATGTGTTCTCTGTTCTGTCTATTGATTTGTCTATTTTATTTTATTTTTTAATAGAGAAGGGGTCTCCCTCTTGTTCAGGTTGGTCTTGAATTCCTGAGCTCAAGTGATCTGCCTGTCTTGGCAGAGTGCTGGGATTACAGGCAGGAGCCACCGTGTCTGGATTTTATTTTTGATTTGTCTGTTATTTCAACAATATATCACTGTCTTATTTCCTGTAGTGTCACAGCAAGTCTAGAATTTACACAGTGTTGGTCCTCCGACTTCCTTCTATATTAAGTTATCTATTCTGGGTCTTTTGCCTCTCCATATAAAATTTTAAATCAGTTTGTTGATACCCACAAAATAACTTGCTATAATTTAACTGATATTGTGTTGAATCTATAGATCAAATTAGGAAGAACTGACTTTTAAAATCTTTTTTCTTTTGAAGCACAGCAACAATACCTCAAGAACTGACATCTTGACAATACTGAGTCTTTCTGTCCATGAACATAGAACATTCTTCCATTTATTTAGTTCTTTGATATCTTTCATCAGAGTTTTATAGTTTTTCTTATGTAGGTTTTATACATATTTTGTTAGATTTACACCCAAGTATTTCATTTTGGTCACTGTTAATGTAATGTAATGTAAATGTTAATGTAAATCATAATACGTGTTTAATTTCAAGTTTTACATGTTCATGACAGCTATACAGGAAAATACTGGATTTTTTTTGGTACATTAACCTTGTATTCTGAAATCTTGCTATAACACTCTAGGAGTATTTTTTGTCATTTTTTTCTGTTTTTTCTACATAAGCAACCATGCAAACAAACAGTTGTGAGCCACTGCACCTGGCCCCCTCTTTATTTCTAATATTAGTAATTTGTTTTTTCTCTATTTTTTTTTCCTTAGCCTGGTAGAATTCATTTTTTTTTTTTTTTCTGAGACAGAGTCTCACTATGTTGCCCTCTGTAGAGTGCAATGGCATCACAGCTCACAGCAACCTCAAACTCTTGGGCTTAAGTGATTCTATTGCCTCAGCCTACCAAGAGGCGTATTCATTTTAGTGATCTTTTCAAAGAAGCAGGTTTTGATTTTGTTGTAGTATCCCCTACAATTTCCTGTTTCAATTTCATTGATCTCTGCTATAATTTTGTTGTTTTTTAGATACAGTCTCACTATGTCACACTCGGTAGAGGGCCGTGGCATCTCAGCTCACAGCAACCTCAAACTCTTGAGCTTAAGTGATTCTCTTGTCTCAGCCTCCCAAGTAGCTGGGACTACAGGCACCCACCACAATGCCCAGCTATTTTTAGTGATGTAGTCTCACTCTGGCTCAGGCTGCTCTTGAACCTGTGAGCTTAGGCAATCCACCCATCTTGGCCTAATCACTGACTTCTTATGCTGTATTAGGTCCAAGATGACAGAATTTCTAGGACTCATGTATAATCCAATTATGGCACTGGATATTTCTTTCTTTTTTTTTTTTTGAGACAGAGCCTCAAGCTGTCACCCTAGGCTGAGTGCAGTGGCATCACAGCTCACAGCAACTTTCAACTCCTGGGCTCAAGCGAGTCTCCTGCCTCCACCTCCCAAGTAGCTGGGCACCCGCCACAGCGCCCGGGTATTTTTTAGTTGCAGCTGTCATTGTTGTTTGGCGGGCCGGGTTGGATTCGAACCCACCAGCTCAGGTGTATGTGGCTGGCGCCTTAGTGGCTTGAGCCACAGGTGCCAAGCTGGGACTGGATATTTCTGAGTGACATGACTCCTGGTAGGATCACAGTTGCTTGCCACTTATGATATGTCCTTGAAAGAAATCCATTGTAGTTTATAAGTTCAGAAAGCTCTGTGATAGAGCCACGATTTTATATTCCCAGACATTTTCCCTGATGTCACCCAAATACTACATTTTCTTCAAGTCCAAATTTTTTGACTACTGAATAAGTTTCTATTAAGGCTGGTTCTTGGAGGACAGACTTAACTGGGCACGGACAGTAGACTTTCATTACTGAGCACAGGGAGGAAGGCTGGTTGGGTGTTTGGAGCCCATGCTGCCCTTTGTGCTGAGAACTTCCTCACCAGTGAGTGTCTTCACCTGTGAGGGATGTGGTGGGGTAGTAATTTTTCAAACTAAATTAATATGTGCTCTTTAAACAAATTTAAACAATATGAAAGAACAGAGTAAAATGTGAACCTGCCCATGGGAAAGTTCATCTCCTTTTGTTCTCCCCTGGCCTCAACTCCTGTTTCCTTCCTTTAGGGCGACCTTGTGGACAGCATGGGGTGGCCCTACCTTCCTCAATGCCTTCGCGTTCCATCTGTGAGGACAAATACAAGCCCACATATTTTTTTTTTTTTTTTTTAAATATTAATGTGATCACACTTCTAGAGATGTCTCTGGAGTTTGCTTTTGCTCACTTGATGTATCTCAAAGAGCCTCCCTGGTCAGCGTCTGTAGAGTCGCCTCTGTCTTTACGTCAGCTCACGCTTCTCCACAACGTGGATGAACTGTAAGCTACCTGATGCCCACTTAGGCTGGTTCTAACTTTTTTTCTACTACAACAATGTTGTAGTGAGTGTCTCATGCATGTATCTTTTTTTTTTTTTTTTTTGAGAAAGAGTGTCACACTGTCACCCGGGGTAGGGTGTTGTGGCATCATATCACACCCAAACCTCAAACTCCTAGACTCCAGTGATCCTCCTGCCTCAGGCTCCTGAGCAACTGAGACTACAGGTGCCCACCGCAACTTTTCTGTGGATAAGTTTTACTTTCCCTTGAATGAATACCCAGGCAGAGATTGCTGCCTTA
>CAUYPK010053568.1:0-10143 GCA_963574355.1 Loris lydekkerianus | reverse complement strand
GTATTTTCTTAGTTATTGTGTTGAGACATTTATATTTTACATTTAGTAAATTTCACATGCACCCTTGTAAGATGCACCATAGGTGTGGTACCACTAATTAACCTCCCTCCACTCATTCTCCCTCCTCCCCTTCCCTCCCTTTCCCCTTTCCCTATATTCTTGGGCTATAATTGGATTATAGCTTTTAAATGAAAGCTGAAATTAGTTTCATAGTAGGGCTGAGTGCATTGGATACTTTTTCTTCCATTCATGTGATACTTTGCTAAGAAGAATATGTTCCAGCTTCATCCATGTAAACATGAAAGAGGTAAAGTCTGCATATTTCTTTAAGGCTGTATAATATTCCATGGTATACATATACCACAATTTATTAATCCATTCGTGGGTCGTTGGGCACTTGGGCTTCTTCCATGACTTAGCAATTATGAATTAGGCTGCAATAAACATTCTGGTACAAATATCTTTGTTATAATGTGATTTTTGGTCTTCTGCATATATACTTAGTAGAGGAATTGTAGGATCCAATAGCAACTCTATTTTTAGATCTCTAAGTGTTCTCTAAACATCTTTCCAAAAGTAACATATTAGTTTGCATTCCCACCAGCAAGCAGTGTAGAAAGTATTCCCTTTTCTTCACATCTATGCCAACATCTTTTGTTTTGGGATTTTGTGATGTGGGCTAATCTTACTTGAGTTAGATTATATCTCAAAGTAGTTTTGATTTGTATTTCTATGATGATTAAGGATGATTAGCATTTTTTCATATGTCTGTAGGCAATGCACCTGTCTTCTTCAGAGAAATTTCTCTTCAAGTATCTTGCCCACCCTGAGATGGTATCATTTGTTCTTTTCTTGCTAATACGTTTGAGTTCTCTGTAGATTCCGATTATTAAACCTTTGTTGGAGACATAACCTGCAAATATCTTCTCCCATTCTGAGGGCTGTCTGCTTGCTTTACTTACTGTATTCTTGGCTATGAAGAAGCTTTTTAGTTTGATCAGGTCTCAGTGGTGTATTTTTGATGCTGCTTCAATAGCCTTGGGGGTCCTTCTCATAAAATATTCACCCAGGCCGATTTCTTCAAGAGTTTTCCCTGCACATTCTTCTGATATTTTTGCAGTTTTATGTTCTAAGGTTAGATCTTTAATCCAGTGAGAGTCTATCTTATTTAATGGTGAAAGGTGTGGGTCTAGTTTCAGTCTTCTGCAGGTCGCCAGCCAGTTCACCTAGCACCATTTGTTAAATAGGGAATCTTTTCCCCACTGAATGTTTGTAATTGGCTTGTCAATTAACGATAAGATCAAATAACAATAAGTAGCTGAATTCATGTCTTAGTTCTCTATTCTGTTCCATACATCTACTTCTCTGTTTTTGTGCCAGTACAATGCTGTTTTGATTACTATTGATTTATAGTATAGTCTGAGATCTGGTAGCGTGATTCCTCCTGCTTTATTTTTATTTCTGAGTAATGTCTTGGCTATTCGAGTTTTTTTTATTATTCCATATAAAACAAAAACATATTATATTTTCAAGATCTTTAAAGTATGACAGTGGAGCTTTAATAGAGATTGCATTAAAATTGTATATTGCTTTGGGTAGTTTAGACATTTTAAAAACGTTGATTCTTCCGTGCCATGAGCATGGTATGTTTTTCCATTTGTTAACATCGTCAACTATTTCTTTTCTTAGAATTTCACAGTTCTCTTTATAGAGATCTTTCACGTCCTTTGTTAGGCAAACTCCCAAATATTACTTCTTTTCTGGCACTACTGTGAACAGAATAGAGTCCTTGACTGTTTTTTCAGCTTGATGATTGTTGGTATATATAAAGGCTACCAATTTATGAATGTTGATTTTGTAACCTGAGATGCTGCTATATTTCTTGATCACTTCTAAAAGTTTTGTAGTAGAATCCCTGGTGTTTTCCAGGTATACAGTTATATCATCTGCAAAGAGTGAAAGTTTGATCTCTTCTGACCCTATATGGATACCCTTGATCGCCTTTTCTTGCCTAATTGCACTGGCTAAAACTTCCATTACAATGTTAAAGAGCAGTGGAGATGATGGGCAACCTTGTCTGGTTCCTGATCTGAGTGGAAATGATTTCAATTTAACTCCATTCAATATGATATTGACTGTGGGTTTGCTGTAGATAGCCTCTGTCAGTTTAAAAAATGTCCCTCCTATACCAATTTTCTTAAGTGTTCTGATCATGAAGGGATGCTGGATATTATCAAAAGCTTTTTCTGCATCAATTGAGAGAATCATATTGTCTTTGTTTTTTAATGTGTTTATGTGCTGAATTATATTTATAGATTTACGGATATTGAATCAGCCTTGAGACCTTGGGATAAAACCAACTTGGTCATGGTGTATAATTTGTTTGAAGTGTTACTGATTCTGTTTGTTAGGATTTTGTTGAGTATTTTTGCATCTATATTCATTAGTGATATTAGTCTATAATTTTCTTTTCTTGTTGGGTCTTTTCCTGGTTTGGGGATCAGGGTGATGTTTTCTTCATAGAATGTGTTGGGTAGTATTTCTTCTTTTTCTATATTTTGGAACAGTTTGAGTAATATAGGTACTAGTTCCTCTTTAAAGGTTTGGTAGAATTCTGATGTAAAGCCATCTGGTCCTGGGCTTTTCTTTTTAGGGAGATTTTGTATGGTTGATGCTATTTCAGAATTTGATATAGGCCTGTTCAACATTTCCACTTGATTCTGGCTAAATCTTGGAAGGTGGTGTGCTTCCAAATATTGGTCAGTTTACTTCAGATTTTCATATTTCTGAGAATAAAGTTTCTTGTAATATTGATTAAGGATTTTTTGAATTTCTGAGGAGTCTGTTGTTATTTTGCGTTTGCCATTTCTGACTGATGAAATTCGAGATTTTACTCTTTTTCTCCTGGTAGGTTAGCCAAAGATTTATCTATTTTATTGACCTTTTTAAAAAACCAAGTTTTTGATTTATTGATCTGTTGTCTGATCCTTTTGTTTTCAATTTCATTTAATTCTGCTCTAATTTTTGTTATTTCTTTTATTCTGCTGGGTTTGGGATTGGAATGTTCTTCCTTTTCTAGTTGCTTGAGATGTCCCCTTAAGCTGTAAACTTCCTCTCTTTCTATTCTTTTGAGGAAGGCTTGCAGTGCTATAAATTTCCTTCTTAGGAATGCATTTGCAGTATCCTAGAGGATCTGATAATTCCTGTGTTCATTATAATATTGTTCCAAAAATTTGCCAGTTTTCTTCTTAATCTCCTCTATGACCCAGCTATCATTTAGCATAAGGTTATTTAGCTTCCATGTTTTTGTATGAGTATGCAGATTCCTGTTGTTACTGAGTTCAACTTTTATTCCTTGATGGTCTGAGAAGATGCAAGGTATAATTATATTCTTTTAAATTTTCTGAGGTCAGACTTGTGACATAGATGTGATCAATTATGGAGTATGTTCTGTGGGCTGATGAGAAGAATGTATATACAGTTTTTTTAGGATGAAATATTCTGTAGATGTCTGTTAAATCCAAATGTTGAATGGTTAAGTTTAAATCTAAAATTTCTTTGCTCAGCTTCTTATCGGAGGATCTATCTAATATTGCCGTAGGGGTGTTAAAATCTCCAACGATTATGGAGCTGGAGGAAATCAAGTTGCTCGTGCCTGTTAGAGTCTCTCTTATAAATTGAGGTGTATTCTGGTTGGGTGCATAAATATTAATAAGTGAAATCTCATCATATTGAGTATTAGCCTTAACAAGTATGAAGTAACCATCCTTATCCTTCCTTACTTTTGTTGGTTTAAAGCCTATTGTATCTGTGAATAAAATTGTAACACCTGCTTTTTTCTGATTTCCATTTTCCTGAAATATAGATGACCACCCCTTCACCCCGAGTCTATATTTACCTATTAAAGAAAGATGAGATTCTTGTATGCAACAGATATCTGGCCTGAGTTTTTGTATCCAGTCAGCCAATCTGTGCCTCTTTAGAGAACAATTTAAGCCATTCTCATTAATTGAGAATTATGATAAGCCTGGTAGAATTTTGGGTATCAAGGTTTTTAAAAGTCCAGTGGATACTTTTAAGCCTTTCGGCATTGTGGAAGTTGGAATTTGATCAAAATTCTCTGAGTGAATTTACTTCTGTGGTGGAAGATTGTGCTGGTCATTATGGAGGTTAGGTTGAGAACATCCTGGAGAGCTGGTTTAGTTATGGCAAATTTCTTCAACATGTGAATGTATTAAGGTATTTAATTTCTCCATCATAAATAAAACTCAGTTAGCTGGATACAGGATCCTGGGTTGAAAGTTATTTTGTTTTAGGAGATTAAAAGTTGATGATCACCCTCTTCTAGCTTGAAAGCTTTCAGCAGAGAGATCTTCAGTCATTCTAATATTCTTCCTCTTATCGGTTATGATTTTCTTATGTTTGTCTGCTTTCAGAATTTTCTCTTTCATATTAACTTTAGTGAAGTTAATTATGATGTGCCTGGGGTTTGTCTTATTTGGTTTGAGTCATGCTAGGGTTGTGAAACTTTCTGCTATCTGAATTTCAGAATCTCTTGGCCTGTCTGGAAAGTTCTCTTTCATAATTTCATGAGGAAAAGCCTCTGTGCCTTGCTAAGCCACTTCGTTGCCTTCAGGGATTCCTATAAGGCCAATATTAGTTTTCTTCAAACTATCGCAGAGGTCTCTGAGAGAATGTTCCATTTTTCCTCTCCATTTCTCTTCTGCTTTGAGAGTTGGGGAGCATTCAAAAGCTTTGTCTTTGGGCAGCACCTGTGGCTCAAAGGAGTAGGGTGCTGGCCCCATATGCTGAAGGTGGAGGGCTCAAACCCAGCCCTGGCCAAAAACTGCAGAAAAAAAAAAAAGTTTTGTCTTCCATCTTCCATGTCAGAAATCCTTTTTTCTCCTTGATCCATTCTGTTACTGAGGGATTCTACTGTATTTCTCAGATCTTTGAGGGGTGCACATTCTTGTCTCAGTGTGTCAAAACTTTTGGTGATTTTGTCTTTGAATTCATTCAATTCTTGAGAAAACTTTTGAAATGCTCCTTTAATTTCTAATTCCAACTTTGCCTCTATTCTATTAATCTTATTTGCAATCTAAATTCTGAATTCGATTTCTGACATTTCAGCCTTCTGTTTATAAATGGGATCTTCAGTTGTGTCCGCCGTATCCTTCTTTGGGGGGTGGGGGGGGTGATCTACTCTGGATATTCATGTTGCCAGACTTTTTCTGCTGGTTCTGCCCCAAGATTATTTTTCACTGTTTGGCTAGATGACCAGATAAGGAGAAGTCGGGTTGGGGGCTCCAGGAGTAGTGATTGACCAGCCCTTTGCCCACAAACTGGGACTTGTGTCTGTACCTTTTCCCCTAGAGCTTTGCCAAGGACCTGTACAGTGCTACAGCCTGAGAAATTGGGGACCTGCTTGGTGTGGTGGGGCTAAGTGGCTCTGTCTTGTTTTCAGCTGGTCTCTTTGCTACCCTAGTGAATCAGTTACTCTGGGTTGAAGGCTCAGCTGTGGAGAAATACCAGCAATTAAGTCACCCCACCCCTCACAGGCAACAATTGGAAAAGGAAAATCAAACCTTCCCACAACCACACACCCAGGGTACCACTTTGGATAGTCCTTGGGTGATTGGCTGAGTTCAATAGGTCCAAGTCAATTGTCCCAGTCAGCACTGGTCTCAGATGGGAGAATTCAAAATGTCTCCAGGCTCTAGACAGCAGGGGTCTGCTCGCAGCTCAAGTATGACTTGCTCCAGTGCTCTGTGAGGTTAGAAGACCCATTCAGCAAATACATTAGTCTGGGGTGGTTGATGCCTCTTTACTCACCTTGCACACCTGTCACACCCAGTTACTGGTAAACCCATAGGACTATGACCCAGTTCCCTCCAATGAGCAGATGCTCAAGGGGTTTGTGCCTGCCTGAGTCACAGGGAGATTGATGTCTCCTCAGTCAGGCCATTGCTCTCTGCCACTATCTGGTAGGGGAAGGTGAGGCCTGACAACCTCGGGTGCTTAATGGAGGCTGGAGTGGTTCACTCATTTCCAGCCCTCCTCTCCCCCCAATTGATGGGCATGGTTAGAGCTCATACTCAGCTGTCAGTTCCAGCCTCTGCCTGCCCGCCTTTGTTTCAGCTATGATTCCCTGAAGGCCGGGTGCATCTTAGGCTCAGTAAAGCAGTCTGGGGCATCACTGCTCTGGTAGTCTGCCATCTCTGTGCATGTGTATTCTAGTCCCCATGCTCTGCCCAGGCCAGTACTGTCTCAGGCATACCCTTTACTCTCAGGGCCTGCATTTCCATCCCAGATCTGTTCCACCAGTGGCTGCCACTGGAGAAGATGCCTGATTTCCTCTGATTGTCCAAAGAGACAGGGAATGTGTCTCTGGAATATCCCCAGGGGTGTGAGCCCTATTATTCCCACTGCTGTGGCTGCTGTTCTCTGCCTTGGCGCACTGCCACTCCTGTATGGTTCTCTCTCAGTTGACCTTCTTGTCCTTAGTCCCGTGCCACAGAATCAGCACAGACCAGCAACAGCCATTGCCCTTTTCACACCTCTTGAGAAAATGCCCAAGAATCTGGACTCCATGGGGGACAGGCTTCTAGACCTCAGGGTGAGAGTGAAGGGAGTGCTGTGAGTTCAGAATTGTAGGTAGAGAATATATACAGTTTTATGCCTGGTAGGAGAGTGCCATGGCACCCTAGTAGGGGAAGGACGTTCATTTTTTAGAGGGTCTCTCCCATGAGATAAAATGGGAGGACTTTTGAACTCTGCACACTTGTTTGTATGGAGTATACTGCAAGCTGTTCTCATGGGGAAGGGGATTCCTGTATGCTTGGCAATGGATTTTGTACCTTTTGTTTGTATCCTTGGGGTTGCAGCTCACTTCAGCAGGGTTAATGTGCATTCTTCAACATTCTCTCTTGGCTCAGCTCCAAACCATTGCCTTACTTGCTAAACTTCTATGCTTTAACTCTCCTTCTGGACAGGAGCCTCTGTGGAAAGCTGGCTCCAGCCGGCCATCTTTCCTCTGCGCTCCTTTAATTTTTTCTTCAGTCTTATTTAGCTTATTTTAAGTTCTATGCATTTTTCATTTAAACTTTGGAGTAAGCTTGTCAGTTTCTTCCAAACCTCAAGATTTTGATTGGAATGAAATCTATAGGTGTATGTGTGAAGAAGTAGCATCTTAATAATTTTGACTCTTATAATTAATGAGAATACACATGGTATATTTCTCTATTTCAGTCTTTATTTTCTGTTAGTGATGTTGTGTTGCTTTCAGTGTAGATATACATTACTTCAATTTATTCTCAGATATTTAATATCTTTAAATGCTGTCAGAAATGGTATTTTTGAGATTTAATTTCCAAAGTTTTTCTTGTTAATGTACACTAACAAAATTGATTTCAGTGTATTGACCTGTGTGTCAATGTATATTAACATAATTGATTTGGGTATATTGACCTGAGTCATGCAACCTTGTTAAATATTTTCTTAATTTTAATGATGTTTTGTCGATTGTTTTGGACATTTGTATATCTAATCATGTCATTTTGACAGGGTGATACTTATACTTCTTTTCATTTTTTCATACCTTTTATGTCTTTTTGTTTGCTTGATTGTGCTAGCTGGGACTTCTAGTACAATCCTAAATATACAGGGTAATATAGTATACTTTTATCTTGGTTCTGACTTCAGGGGTAATGTTTTCAATATTTCACCCTTAAGTATGATATTAGGTGAAAATTGTAAACTTTATTGAAGCACAATTTACCTGTAATAGACTATACCCATTTGAAGTATATAATGCAGTGAATTGGGAAATTCATTGAAAACACTACAATCCAGATAATGGCCATTTCTAGCACCTCCACATGGTTTGGTGGTAGGTAAAGTGCTATAGCTTCTCAGTGGAACTTTTCTTTGTATAATACTCCCCCCTTCAAGTGTGGAGGGAGTCTGCAATATTAGGAGATGCTATCCCATGTCTTTATTGTGGTATACAGGAGAAGCAGACTATTCAGTTTGACCTGACCTAGCCAACTAAATATTTAAAAGGAAAGCATCTTCTCTGTCTTGGGGCAGTAGAAGAAATCCAAGAGACTTGAAGCATGAGGAGGACTCTACATGCCTCTGCTGATTTGAAGACCATATGAAAAGGAATTACAGGTGATATTCCTTATGAAGCATAGAGAGACTTCTGGGCTGTCAGTCAGCCAGTAAATGGGAACCGTAGAACTACAAATAAAAGGAAGTTTCAACAATTTCAGTGAGCAGATGTTTCATCAGGACTTCCAGATAAAAGCTCAATTTTGCCCACATCTTGATTTGAACCTCAAAAACACCCAGAGAACCCAGCTGGACTTCTAACCTATAGAACTGTGAGATATTAAAAGGGCAATGTCTTAAGCTGCTATACTTTAGTACTTTTTAATGTAGCACTAAAAAACTAATGCACATTAGTTTGTTATGGCAGCGCATTAGGAAGTGCTGCCATAACAAATACCTAAAATGTACAGGTGGCTTTGGAATCAGGCTGGTAGATGTTGGAAGAATTTAGAGGAGCATGATAAAAAAGCCTAGGTTACCTTGAGAAGACTCTTAGTAGAAATAGAGACATTGAGAGTGCTGAGACACAGAAGGAAGTGAGGAACACATTGTTGGAAGATGGGAAATCCTAAAATACAGGGAAAGAAAGCTTAGCAATTGTCTCCAATTCTAAAATAGAAAGCAAAATTTATCAATGATGAACTCAGATACTTAGCTGAGAAGATTTTCTAGCCACGTGTTGAAGGTACAGCCTAGTTTTCTCTTGCCTTTTCTAGTAAAATTTGAGAGAACAAAAAGAAATTGTATGAAGAACTGTTCAACAAAAAGGTATAAGAACTTGATAATTGAGAAATTGTTAGCATATCCAGATGTCAAAAGATGCTACAGTTTGGAAATGGACGTTGAAAGCATGGCATAGAGAAAGGGCTGAGTAGGTAGTTACACAAATTTTTGCTGGAACCTCATAAAGATCCAAAGATCAGAGTATTCATCTGCACAAAAAACCCTTAATGGAAATTAAGGGTGCTCCTCTTAGATCTTATAAACCAAAGTAGAAGGTATCTAGGATGCTAAAATCATTGTTCTTCAGCCTTCTCAGAATGAACCAAAGATATAGAAGAAAGCTTACCTGTGGACGACAGCTTTAGCCATGCCTGTGGAATTTCACCCTGCCTATGAACCTGTGGGAGTGATGAGGTTTTACTCTTGGGATTGTGTTGTGTTGTATGACCCAATAACCTCAAAATAGGGAGAATATCCATGTGGGCCTGATCTAATCACATGAACCCCTAAAAGGAAAAAAAAAGAAGGACAAATTGTTTCTTCCCTGTCTTTGGCTGGTTGCAGAATCAGCAGAAGATAGAAGGAGAAGTCAGAAATACAAAGCCTGACAATTAAATTTATGAACTTTAGAAAAAGTACTACAACTCACTGCTGAATATCACTACATCACCTTCAAAGTGATCCCCCTGGGAAGCTATACATTGATAACAGTGACTAGCCCACCCTTCACAAAAATTTAGAGCTTTCTCTGGAATAACCATCAGAGCTATCATTGCATGGCACCTAAGAACATGTAACAACAATGATGAATGACACTCAAGCAAGACACTGCCACACATCAACAAGAACACAGCTGAGACACTGATACACCAAGGTTATGAAAACTTACTGAGTTGTTTGTACAGTGTTGGCAACATAAGCATACAGTGGCAAGTTTATGAACTTAATTGTTAGTCCTCACATGATAGCAGCTCTGATGATTGTTCCAGAAAAAGAGTTCCAAAATTGCTTTTAAGGGTATACTAGGTGCTGGCATTGGTACATAGCTTTCCAAGGAGAGTACTTCAAAGGTGACCACATATATATTCAGTAATGAGATATGTAACACTTTTTCTTTTTGGGGGGGGTGAGAATTTTTTCTTTTGTTTAATGGCCATTTGAGTTCATGTTTTTTTTTTTTTTTTTTTTTATTAAATCATAGCTGTGTACATTGATATGATCATGGGGCATCATATACTAGCTTCATAAACCATTTGACACATTTTCATCCCAATATTCAACATAGCCTTCCTGGCATTTTCCCAGTCA
>CAUYPK010053563.1:0-17346 GCA_963574355.1 Loris lydekkerianus | reverse complement strand
TACTCAGCCCTACTATGAAACTAATTTATGGCTTTCATATGAAAGCTATAACCCACTTATAACCTAAGAATATGGGGAAGGGAGAGAAGGAGGGGAGGGGAGAGGATGGGCGGAGGGAGGGTGATTGGTGGAATCACACTTATGGTGCATCTTACAAGAGTACATGTGAAACTTAGTAAATGTAGAATATAAATGTTTTAACACAATAACTAAGAAAATGCCAGGAAGGCTGTGTTAACCAGTGTGATGAAACTATGACAAATGATATACAAAACCAGTGTATGGTGCCCCATGATTGCATTAATTTACACAAATATGATTTAATGATAAAAATTTATATATATATATATATATATATATATATATATATATATATTTTTTTTTTTTTTTTTTTTTTTTTTTTTTTTTTTTTTTTTTTTTTGCGGGATACCAGGTGGTATTCCAGAATTAGGAAAAGAAGAGGAAAAAATTTTTATTAATTAAAAAAAGAAAATACATCCCCATTTAGATGTGGTGGGGGCAGGAAGTTGCTCCCTAGCTGCCATGGAGACCTGATCTTTTTTTTTCTTGATTTTTTAAAATTTTAGTCTTGGCATGGTTACTACAAGATAGTTCAATGCCCATAGGGCAGAAGAGCTATAATCCTGAACATAACACCAGGTTATCAGGTGGACACGTCTCCATTATCCAAACATTAGCTGGGGGTTGCAAGTGGGTCTGCGTGAAAGCTGGGATCTGCCAGTGTGGCCCACATCTCTGTCAGAGTCAGCCCAGGGTTGTGTGGCTGAGCCTAGTAGGCAGAGTCAAAGCTGGTCTGCACTGGGAGCCTGGAAAGCTGCTCCAAACTGGGGCCTGCTGGGTGTTAGCAGCTCAAGGTTTCAGTACTATTTACTTCTTTCCTGCAACTTTCCAAAGGTTGCAGGGATCCCAGGAGCCATGATACCTGGTGAGGAAGTGGTGAGTAAGTTCCACATCTCCACCTGTCTGGTGCTATTCCTATGAGTGTCTGGGCCCAGTTCCTCTGTCCCAAAAAAGCAGGATGTACTCTCCAGCCCTCTGACAAAGAGATGGCTTTTTTGCACCTCAGAGTCCTGTGAGTCCTCCATTCCTCCTTATTTGATGCTACACATCATTTCTGGAGGGACAGGCCCTCCCTCAGATTGGTGTGACCCCTGTTCCATCCCTACAAAGTGCCATAAGGAAGATGGTGGACAATAATCTCCTGTGGACAGAATAAAAGTTGAACTCAACAACAACAGGAATCTTTATACTCAAAGTCATGGAAACTAAATGATCTTATGCTGAATGACAGCTGGGTCAAAGATGAGATTAAGCAGGAAATCACCAAATTTTTGGAACAAAATGACAATGAAGACATGAATTAACAAAACCTGTGGGATACTGCAAAGGCGGTCCTCAGAGGGAAATTTATAGCATTGCAAGCCTTCCTCAAGAGAACAGAAAGAGAGGAAGTCAACAACTTAATGTGTCATCTCCAGCAACTGGAAAAGGAAGAACATTCCAACCCCAAACCCAGCAGAAGAAAAAAAATAACCAAAATTAGAGAAGAATTAAATGAAATTGAAAACAAAAGAATCATTCAGAAGATCAACAAAACAAAAAGGTGGGTTTTTGAAAAGATTAATAAAATTGATAAACCTTTGGCTAGCCTAACCAGAAACAGAAAAGTAAAATCTTGAATATCATCTATCAGAAATGATAAAGGAGAAGTAAAAACAGATACCATAGAAATTCAAAAAATCCTCAATGGTTACTAAAAGAAAGCTCTATTCTCAGAAATATGAAAATCTAGAGGAAATACACCAATACCTAGAAGCACACCACCTTTCTAGACTCAGCCAGAAATAATTGGAAATCTTGAATAGACCTATATCAAGCACTGAAATAGCATCAATTATACAAAATCTCCCAACAAAGAACAGCCCAGGTCTAGAAGGCTTCACATCAGAATTCTACCAAAACTTTTAAGAGTACCTATATTACATAAACTTTTCCAAAACATAGAAAAAGAAGAAATACTTCCCAACACATTCTACAAAGCAAATATCACCCTGATCCCCAAACCATGAAAAGATCCAACAAACAAAGAAAATTATAGACCAATATCATTCATCAATATTGATGCAAAATATTCAATAAAATCCTAGCAAACAGAATTCAAAGCACATCAAAAAAGTTATACACCATAATCAAGTTGGTTTTATTCCAGGGCTACAAGATTGGTTCAACATACGTAAATCTATAAATATAATATATCACATAAACAAAATAAAAAACAAAGACCATATGATTCTCTCAATTGATACAGAAGAAGATTTTGATAATATCCAGCATCCTTTCATGATCAGAACACTTAAGAAAATAGGTATAGAAGGGACATTTCTTAAACTGATAGAGGCCATCAACAGCAAACCCACAGCCAATATTGTATTCAATGGAATAAAATTAAAAACATTTCCTCTCAGATCTCGAACTAGACAAGGATATCCATTGGCTCCACTGCTATACAACATAGTGATGGAAGTCTTAGCCATCACAATCAGGCAAGAGAAGGCAATCAAGGTTATCCAAATGGGGTCAGAGGAGATCAAACTCTCACTCTCCGCAAATGATATGATCTTATAATTGGAAAACCCCAGGGACTCAACTACAAAACTCTTAGAAGTGATCAAGGAATACAGCAGCATCTCAGGCTACAAAATCAATATTTACAAATCAGTAGCTTTCATAATACCAACAATAGTCAAGCTGAAAAAACGTCAAGAACTCTAGTCCTTTTAGAGTAGTACCAAAGAAGATTAAATATTTGGGAATCTACCTAACAAATGACTTGAAAGATCTTTATAAAGAGAACTATGAAACTCTGAGAAAGGAAATAGCTGAGGATGTTAACAAATGGAAAAACATACCATGCTCATGGCTGGTAAGAATCAACATTGTTAAAAT
Source organism: Loris lydekkerianus (assembly GCA_963574355.1). Lineage (NCBI taxonomy): Eukaryota > Metazoa > Chordata > Mammalia > Primates > Lorisidae > Loris > Loris lydekkerianus. The sequence goes on along the minus strand of CAUYPK010053563.1, from coordinate 14,379 downwards.
CTCCATATTACCCAAAGAAATATACAAATTTAATACAATCCCTATTAAAGTCATACTTCAAAGTATGACTTCAAATCCCCTACCAAAGTCATACTTCAAAGATCTGGAAAAAATAGTACTTTGTTTTATATGTGGAATCAGAAAAACCTCAAATAGCCAAGACATTACTCAGAAATAAAACAAAGCAGGATGGATTATGCTACCAGACTTCAGGCTATACTATAAATCTATGATCAAAACAGCATGGTACTGGCACAAAAACAGAGAGGTAGATGTATGAAACAGAATAGAGAACCAAGAGATGAACCCAGCCACTTACTTATCATCATTTGATCTTTGGTAAATCTCTCAAAAACATAAATTGGGCTTGGTGCCCATAGAACAGTGGTTACAGTGTCGGCCACATACACCAAGACTGGCATGTTTGAATCCAGCCTGGGCCTGCTAAACAACAATGACGACTGCAACAAAAAAGCCAGGTGTTGTGGCAGGCACCTGTAGTCACAGCTACATGGGAGGCTGAAGCAAGAGAATCACTTAAGCCCACGGGTTTCAGGTTGCTGTGAGCTGTGACATCACGGCCCTCTACCGAGGGCAACATAGTGAGACTCTATCTCAAAAAAAAAAAAAAACATAAATTTGGGAAAAGACTTCCTACTAACAAATAGTGCTGGGTTAATTGGCTGGCAACATGTAGAAGACTAAAACTGGACCCTTCCCTTTCACCATTAACAGAAATTGATTCTCACTGAATAAAAGATTTAAACTTAAGACATGAAACTGTAAAAATACTAGAAGAGAGTTCAGGGAAAACACTTGAAGAAATTGGCCTGGGAGAATATTTTATGAAGAGGACCCCCCTGACAATTGAAGCAGCACCAAAAATACATTACTGGGATCTCATCAAATTAAAAAGCTTCTGCACAGCCAAGAATACAATAAGTAAAGCAAGCAGACAACCCACAAAATGGGAGAAGATATTTGTAGGTTATGTTTTTGACAAAGGATTGATAACTAGAATCCACAGAAAACTCAAACTAATTAATAAGAAAAGAACAAGTGATCCCATTTCATTGTGGGCAAGAGAATTGAACAGAAGCTTCTCTGAAGAAGACAGGTACATGGCCTACAGACACATGAAAAAATGCTCATCTTTAATCATCAGAGAAATGCAAATCTAAACCACTTTGAGATATCATCTAACTCCAGTAAGATTAGCCAAAATTACAAAATCCCAAAACTACAGATATTGGCATGGATGTGGAGAGAAGAGAACACTTCTGTACTGCTGGTGGGAATGCAAGGTAATACATCACTTTCTTTTTTTTTTTTTTTTTTTTTTTCTGGAGACAGAGTCTCACTTTATCACCCTTGGTAGAGTGCTGTGCCGTCACAGGTCACAGCAACTTCTGGGCTTAGGTAACTCTCTTGCCTCGGCCTCCTGAGTAGCTGGGACAACAGGCACCCGCCATAATACCCAGCTATTTTTTTGTTGTTGCAGTTTGGCCTGGGCTGGATTCGAACCTGTCACCCTTGGCATATGGGGCCAATGCCCTACCCACTGAGCAACAGGTGCTGCCCATTAATATGTCACTTTTAAAAGCCAAAGAGGGAAAGAAGTTTGAAGAACACTTAGGGAACTAAAAGTAGACCTACCATTCAGTCCTGCAATTCCTCTACTAGGTATATACCCAGATGACCAGAAATCATTTTACAACAAAGGTATTTGCACTAGAATGTTTATTGCAGCCCAATTTATAATTCCAAGTCATGGAAGAAGCCCAAGTGCCCATTGACCCATGAATGGATTAATAAATTGTGATATATGTATACCATGGAATATTATGCAGCCATAAAAAAGATGGAGACTTTACCTCTTTTATGTTTACATGGATGGAGCTGGAACATATTCTTCATAATAAAGTATCTCAAGAATGGAAGAAAAAAGTATCCAATGTACTCAGCACTATTATGAAACCAATACATAATCACCCACACTTTCACATGAATGATAAAATACAACTATACCCCAGAATGAAGGAGAGAAAAGGAGGGCAAGGGGAGGGGAGGAAGGTAGCTGGGTGGAGGGAGGGTAATCTGTGGAACCTCACCTGTTGTGCATATTACAAGGGTACATGTCAAATTTATTAAGAGTAGAGTATAAATGTCTTAACACAATTAAATATGTGAGGTGAAGACTATGTTAACCAGTTTGATGTAAGCATTCCAAATTGTATATAAAATCAGCACATTATACCCCATAAATGCAGTAATGTACACAGTTAATGTTTAATTTAAAAAAAAAAAAAATCTGTGGAATAATCCTCCAGGGATTCCACATGTAGGCTCTGTCCCTGGGTTCAATGCACCCTTGTCCCAATTTCTGTGCAGACCTCCAACCCTTCTGATCTTTTGGCCCCCAGTGTCCCACACTGTCTCACTGTACCATCCCAGTGTAGTATCTGGGTGGGATGATCCAGGTGGGAGTAACCGGAGACTCCTCTCCCCAACCTTACTAAGGAGGCTGTCGAGACAATACCTCCAGTCCACCATCTTTGAGCACTCTGAGATGATACTTTTTTTTTTGTTTTTTTTGTTTTGTTTGTTTTTTGTAGAGACAGAGTCTCACTTTACCACCCTCAGTAGAGTGCCGTGACGTCACAGGACTCACAGCGACCTCCAGCTCTTGGGCTTCTGCGATTCTCCTGCCTCAGCCTCCCGAGCAGCTGGGACTACAGGCGCCCGCCACAACGCCCGCTATTTTTTGGTTGCAGTTCGGCTGGGGCTGGGTTTGAACCCCCCACCCTCGTATATGGGGCCGGCGCCCTACTCACTGAGCCACATTTTTAAAAGCATTCAACGGTATGTGTTTTTGTGTTTTTATCATAACAATTATTAGGCCCGCCTATTGTGGAATGACCAGTAATTTTAGCTGGATTTCTCCTGATGGTTTCCCTGCCTGGGAAAAGAGGTGGCACACCCCATCCCCATGAACATAATTCCCAGTCCCTGCATTTGAGCAGCTCGTTCAGATACAAAATGTCTAATGATCCTCAGGACAGGAAACTGTATTTCAGCAACACCAAGTGGTTTTTAATTTTTTTATTTTAGTCAGATTATACATTCATACAGTCTCTTAAGAAGAGATCATTAGGGAGACTGACAATTAATTCTCTCTCCCCATCTCTGCCTCTCATTGTCCAGTTCCCTTTCCCAGAGGCAGCACCATTATCAGCATCTTGTGCATCTACCCAGAAACAAGCTACACATTTACAAGCACATGTGTGTATCTCCACATACACAACACACTCTGTACCCACTGGTCTGCTCCTTGCCTTTCTCATAGCGACCCTTATTGGCACTCACTGTGGCTCTGCAGTTAACTCATTGACTGTCTGCACACTGTTCCATGGGGCTGTCACCACCCTCTGCTTCTGATATTTAGGCCCTTGCTTGTCACTACAAACAATGTTGCAATGAATATCTTCACCTTGGAGCCTTTGCACACATGGATGTGTATAAATTGGGAAAAATCTTCAGGGTGCCTCTAAAGGATCAAAGGCATACATACCTGAATATATATACGCCTTTGATCCAAAAGCATATATACTTGAATTATATATTCAGGTTTGAACCTTTGATCAATATTATTAAGTACTTCCAAAGAGTCATTCTACTACAAAAAACTCATGAAAATCAACAAAAAAGAACAAACAACCCCATTAAAAACTGGGCAAGAGACATGAACAGAATCTTTTCTCATGAGGACAAATGGCAAACCAACACATGAAAAAATGCTCACCATCTCTAATTATCAGAGAAATGCAATCAAAACCAGTTTGACGTATCACCCAACCCCAGTGAGAACAGCCCACATCACAAGGTCCCAAAGCTGCAGATGCTGGTGTGGGAGCAGAGAGAAGGGAACACTTTTGTGCTGCCAGCAGGACTACAAATTAGTACAACCTTTATGGAAAGAAGTATGAAGCATCCTCAACGATCCTGAAATCCCATTAATAGGTATTTATCCAAAAGAAAAATTCATTTGACCATAAGGATATTTGCACTGAAATGTTTATAGCAGCCTAATTCACAACTGCAAAGATGTGGAACCAATTCGAATGCCCCTCAGCACATGAATGGGTTAATAACTGTGGTATATGTAGACCATGGATTCAGCCATAAAGTATCTTCTGTGACAACCTGGATGTATTTGGAGAACACTCTCCTAAATAAAATATCACGGGAACAGAAAAACAAGCATCACATGTACTTAATACTTAACCGAACTAGTAGATTAACAACTAGGAGCTCACTGGAAAGAAAAACTCAATTTAATTCAAAAAGGGGAGAAGAGGGAGATAGTTTGGCAAGTTTCCACCCAAATGGAACAATGCATGAGTGTCTGGCACACTTCCTTGGTGACGGAAACAAGTAGAAGTCAAACTTAATCTAAAAATGCAGACGATGTAACCCCCATATTAATCTAATTGTTTTAATGTGCCAGAAAAAGAGTGCTTCTATCCACGCTCCTACCAATAAAAGAAAATTATATCTCATCATATTTTGAAATGTATATTTCTTCTATACACTTAATTCATCATCATCATTTTATATTAAGTCATTTTTAGTGCCTTTTCTGTGAACTATGAAATGTCTGCTGATGCCCTCTCTCATTTTTTTTCGCTATTACTTGATATGACTTAGACACATATTTTAAAAATTTGCCTCTTCTCTAACATAGATAATACAACTCTTTATACTTGTTTGTTTGAACTTCACCTATGGACTACTTGCCAGGACAAAATGGCATTGTCCTATCAGATTTTTTATGGCTTCTTCATTTTATACCTTGCTTTAAAAGCTCCCATTTTAAAAGTAGGTTTTTAGTTCTCCTTTGTTTTCTTTAAGTATGTTTATGATTTTAATATTTGTGTTTACATTTAGATACACCAATAATTTATTTTGGAGTCAGCGAGTTGACATAGTTGGACAGTATAAGAGATTGATCACCAGGTCAGAGAGGGAAGCTCTTCCTGAACCTACCACTATACACATCCATCAGACCAATATAAGGCCTCTGTTCCAAAAAAAAAAAACAGAGAGACTGATCAAAAGACTGAACTTCACAGTCAGTAACATTTAAGTCTGGTACTTCTTTTTCTGGCTATATGAACTTGAGCAATCATTTAACCTCTCTGGCTTCAGCTTTCTCATCTGTGGCACCGAAACAATAACAATACACACCTTGCAGGACTAGTCCTTGACTTACAGAGAGAAAAGTTTTCAGCACATAATTCAATAATTGTTCTATTGATATTAGCTGCTCACATTACTATGATGAAGATTAAGTGACCAACCCGACCTGGGGTCAGAACCAAATACCCCAGTTCCCAGGCTGGTGCCCTTTCCTCCCCGGCAGCTCCCTCTCAGGGGTCCCATCCTGGGTCAGGATGAATTCCAGGAAGCAAAATCTCTCTTTGTTCAATTCCATAGGTGGCTGCAGGGTGTCAAGGTCCAGCCAAGGCCTTCCTGTTTACCAAAGCCCTGAATTTAAAAGGAAATCACTTGTTCTGTGCCTGTAGTGGATGACACAGTTGTAACCTACTAAGGGGCTGAGGACACCTGTGTAGCCAGGAAAGCGGTAAAGACAAAGGCAAGAGCATAATACTCGTCCCCCAATCTTCTCTTAAATACATTTTGCATCATTAACTCTATTTGGTTTGTCTATCTTCTGCTCTCTTTAATAGGTTATATTGTAATATAAAAGTATTATATATTCTATCAAAAACTATTGTACAGTATATGGAGCTACTTAAGTGAAAGTCCAAAATGTGCCTCATCCCAAAGGAAAGCACTGTGAATGCCGTGCACCCCCAGACACGAGTACCATGAATCTGCCTGAGCACAGGCCACCGACTTGTGATCCTGTCTCATTCCTGCTGGTCTGCTTTGATGCTCCCGTTGAACCAGTTGTGACATCCTGCTGCTTCCCTCATTAATTAGTGAGCAAAATAAAAGTATCCTACATCTCAGTCAGTCATGCCACTCAGTGCTAATCACATGGTTGAATATACAATTCTCGGTGCAAAAATGGACACTAAACCTACATGCTCTGCTTAATGTAGCGCTTGAAAAAATAGCCCATATTTCTGATGGGAACGATAGGACAGCTGGGCTCACTGAGAGATCGCCTCAGACAACAAAGGGGGAAGCTTCCTAAATTGTATCTTCCAGAATTGTATTTTCACAGACAATTCTGGTGGAAATGATGTTTGTCTTTCTCCCAGCCAATGATGTAGGAGGGGTCAGAAATAAACTAGTGCTTTCTGCTGAACAGTCAGGAACTAAAAGGGTCCAGCCAAGGATTTTACTGTCTGCTTCTAAAAGCACAGCCGTGGCTTCCTTCCTGAGTACAGTCCCCACAACATGTTTCCACCCACTGTGGGAGACAAGGACCCTCGCCTGGTGATCTGAGGGCACTGCCCCCACATCCTCTTAAGAGCAGAGGCAGATGAAGCAGAGGGGCAGGTGGAGGGGGCTCAAAGAGAAGGATCCCTCTTCCTCCCCTGGGGTCTGAGGAAGTGGCCACAGGGGCTGTCCCGGGCCCTCTCTCTGAAGAAGTCCTGAACAGGCTCGCCAGCTGTCAGTTCACTTTGGGCCACAGGAATGTGACAGGACAGCATGGGAGAGGCAGAACAGAGACCTTGAGTTAACCACAGGAGGATTCTGTCTGGGTAGGGTCACCAAATACTGAGACCTCACAGTGGGAAGGGCTCAGAAGTGTAAGCCCAAGATTCTCCTTTTACAGAAGACATGGCATTCTCGGGTAGACTCCTCCTGGCCTACCCAGGACAGATCCAGACCTGGAACCCAGTTCCTTTCTCTGGCCCAGAGCTCCCCTCCTGTTGCCCATTTTGGCAATCTTCTGGTTCTTCCACATTTTCAACATACTCTTATAAATATATGGGTACACAGATGCCCTTAAATTTTGGAGGCTGCATTTCTTTTACAAAATACAGATTGCATTGTATTTGGTTTCCTGAATCTTGCTAATGGCAATTCATGTGTTTTGCTTTTGAAAACTGAAAATTTCTCCCAAACAAGCAAAACATTTGTGTTGTTAGGCCTCTTAATAATCCCTGGTTCGAGATACTCCTCAGTTTCTCCAAATGGATGGGCACCTCCTCTTTCGTCTTTCCTTAGAACAGTGCTGTCATGGACCCAGTTTCCTAGGGGCAGCCCGAGCCTGAGCAGCACAACCTCAGGGAGGAGGGAAAGGTGACCAGGGGATGAGAAAGGGCACAGCCTTCATCTCATCTGAGAAGATGAGCTCTCTTTAGCATTTAGAAATGGAAACTAATGCAAACTACATAAGCACTTTTAAGATAAGCCTGAGTTTTGTTCCCAGAGCCTCTGCTCTGCCATGATCTGCCAGAGATGAGCCCCAGGCAGACAGGGAGGGCTCCAGGGCTCCTCCCCTGTCCCTTTCAGCAGAGCCAGAAGCCCAGACCACAGGCCCCCTCCTCCACAGAACAGTGCAGGGACTGTAGGCCAGGAGTACAACACCTCAACCCCTCTTTCCCTGGAGGCAGCTACTTTACCCCTCTGCATCCCTCTTTCTAGGCAGCCCCAGGCTCTGTGGGCTTCCCTGCAGATGCAGCAGAAACCCCTTCACCTCCTAGGGGAGGGCCCCCTTAATGCAGCCGAGGATGCCTGAGTTCTGTGTCCCCAGCCTCCTGGCCACCAAAACAGCATTTCATTCTTCCTGTTTCCCCCAGGAGTCTAGCCAAATACGCTGCATTTGTAAATTTTAAAGGAATGGCTTTCTTTTTTTGTTTCTCCAAGACATCAGAGCCTGAACAGCCCTCCCAGTGGTCCCAGCCCCACACAATTGCTCTCCCTTCCCAGGGGCCCCCAGCTACTCACTCAGGAGGAGACTGATGAACCCCAGGACACTGGAGGCCCAGCGACTGGGGCGGTCCCATGAGCAGGGCCCCATGACAAGGCTGCTGGCGGCCTGGTCAGCTACAGAGGAAACACAGGGGAAGAAGCAAGAAGGGTTTACACAAGCTTTCCCAGGGCGGGTGGGACTAGGAAGTATTAGCTACAGCTGACAGGGGAAGCAGCCCATCAGTCTGCAGAAAGAGCCATTCAGCTCGGGTTGACCAGGTCCCTGCAGTCACAGCCAGCCTGTGTCTCAAATGTACCCTCCCCTGATTCTTACCTGCTGTCCTGGGCTTACAGTGCTGCCCCAGAAGTCACTCTCACAACAGAGCTGGGCCAGGACCCTCCTGAGTTTGGGGCTTTCCTCTGTCCACACCCCACTTAATAAATCAAAATCCTGTTCTCATTTTTCAAAAATATGAACTATCTTCAGCCTAAGTAAGAAGCTTCCAGCAAAAGAACAAAGCTTTTTCTGGAGACTGTTAACTACGCACACTCTCTGTAAGGATGGTCAGCCTTTCTAGGAAAATAACAGAAAAGTAATTACTTCAAAGTTTTCAGTAAGGACAAAACAAAACAATCCCTCAGCCAGCTGTCTTTCTCTTGACAGCAGCCTCCCTGCTCCTCCCCCAGCCCCACCCCCATGGATTTCCATTTTCACAGCCATAGAGGAACTCAGCAGCCAAAAAAGAAATGTCAAGTCTTTACGGAAACCTCCTGAATCCAGCTACAATTAGCTTTTGTCCCCCATCCCACTTAAATTCAGCTGGCCACTGGACCTCAACAGTGGGCATTCCTTCTTTCTTCCTTTGGGGATATCCCACCTTTTGCTCTTCTCTCTCTCTCTCTCTCTCTCTCTCTCTCTCTCTCTCTTTCCCTACTCTCTTTCCTCTCTCTCTGCCTCCCTCCTTCTAAAAGGAAGTCTGAACATTTATACCCTGAACTTGGCCCACAGAAATTCATCCGTCCCTGGGCCAACCTCCTGTTGGGTGTTCCCACTCTATCACTCACTGTGCAAATATCAGGTAAATAATAGCATTTACCTTCTGCTGGCAGCCATATGGCTCCCTCAGTCCCCACTAATACCAGCTATCTTCTGGGCACACTCACGCCAAAGCCAAACTCCACAGAAGCTGACAGGCTCGTGGCTGGATTAAATAGTGGCTTTTCCCCTGAGCTTCTGCCAGCCCTGTCCCCTCTGGCCACAGTCTCTTCTGCCCCCAACTCACCACCACCTACTGAGGCTCAGTCCCGTCTCTTACTGTTACCCTGGGTAGCTACACATCCTCACACCCACTGGGCAGTGCCACCTTCTCCTCCCCACTGAGACTTCCCCAGTGGCTGTCCTGGCTGAATTCCCCTAAGAGAGGATCTGCAGGCTGGCCCATGACTGTAAAAGGTCACACAGCTAATCAGAAGACAATGTCTAGACTCCTGACCAGCAGCTCAGGACTCATTCCCCGACATCACCTCTGGTTTCCCATCTCATTTAGTGGCCTCAAAAAAGTCACCTAGAGTCTAGTCTGTTCTCATGGCCAAAACTGTTCTGCAGATTCCCAGAAAAGAGAACATTCAACATTGCCCTGATCCCCACTTCTCCACCTACTAATGGAGAAAGTTGTTAAATGTGTTCCTCAGAAATTTCTCACATGGTATCCAGATCCTGGAACCTTCTCTGGTGACATACGGGAAGAGATAGGATGGCTATTTCCTGATGTGGAAGAACAGTCAGATGTCCAGGAAAACAAAGTTAGAGAGAAGCTATGAATTGTCTTTTCCCTGACTTGTCACCCATGGAAAAAGCAGAGCCACCAGCCCAGCCCTGCAGGGTCTATGGCAAAGTGTGGGGGCAACCTGGAAGTGGGCTGAGGAGAGGACCAGGCAGCACAAGGCATACTGAGGGCCCTCACTGCACACCTTCCCCACTCTTCTATAACTCCACTGCCCAATTCTTGGCAAAAGAAAAAAAAATAACAAAACAATGGGTGGCTCATTTAGAAAGATAAAATTACAGGCACTATTTACTGTCTTCACGATCTGAGGAAGAGGAAAAAAAAGGATGTTTTAGAGTAACTAAATCTTAAGAGGAAAATCTGGGGAGAAGATGTTAGACAGACTTGGAAAAGCTCTGACAGATTCCTGGGGATCTGTAAATCCAAACACAGAAATAGGGCTGTGAGGGCCCCAATCCTCTCCTCTGGCTGACTTTGGGGCTGTACACAGCAGGAAGTGAAGTCTGAGGCAGACTTGTCAACTGCCTGCAAGATTACCGCAGACCAAGTTAACTACAGAAACCCAGAAGATCCCTATGAGGCTTAACATTCTAGCCATTTAGTGACACCTCTGCCCAGCAACAGCTGGATGCTGAGCTAACAGAGCAGACACTGGCAGGAGGGTAACTAAGAGTTACTAACTAATAACTAAGAGTAAATTTTAAATGTATTACCACAAAGAAAAACTAAGTAAAGTGATGGTTATGTTAATCAATTTGATTTAAGCATATCACATTGTATATCAAATCATCACATTGTACCCCATAAATGTATACAGTTATGATTTTAATTAAAACTTAAATAAATAAATAAATGAATGAATACATTCAGAGAACTAAAGAAACCCAAGTGTGAAGAACTAAAGTATAAGATCAATGTAACATCAAGTACAGAATATCAATATAGATAGAAAGTATAACATAGAACCAAGTAAAAATTACAGAATTCAATAATGTAACAACAAAAAATGAAAAAAAAAATCGCTTACAAGGGTTCAATGACTGATATGACCATGCAGAAAAATAATCAGCGAACTTAAAGTTTAGTGAATTTAAATTATCTAGTCTAAGGAATAGAAAGAAAAAAACGTGAAGAAATATAAACAAATCTTCAGACACATGTTGGACATTTATCAGCCATAACAATACATATATATAATGAATATCCAGACGGAGAAGAGAAGGAATGAAAAAAGAAACGTTAACAGCCAAGTACCCAAATTTTTTCCCTGCATTCTTAAGGTATAATTGACAAGGAAAAAATGTCCAGTACTCAAGGAATACAAAGTGATGATTTGAGCTGACTACCACAAATTAATTATCAACACAACCATTGCCACACCTACAGTAATTGAGGGTGGAGGGTCACACTCTTAAGTACTACACTCAGCTTATGTCAGAAAAATAATACAGTATGGTAGGATTGACCTGAATTTATGCCACCACGCTATGCATTAAATACCCAGAATTTATTGATCTTATCAATGAACATTTGTACCCTTTGACCAACCTCTCCCCAGCCCCTGGCAACCACTATTCTACTCTCTGCTTCTATGAGACTAGTTGTTACAGATTTCACATATAAGTGATCATTCTGTATTTTTCATTGTGGGTCTGGCTGATGTTACTTGCCATGAAATAGTTGTGTATCTATACACCACATTTTCTTTATTCATCTGTTCACAGACCCCTGTTTTCATTTCTTTACTATTGTAAATGATGCTGTAACAAACATGGCTGTGCAAATATCTTTTTGAGATGGATGTTGATTTCACTTTCACTGGAAATAGACCCAGAAGGGGGATTATTGGTTGTTCCATTGTTGGTCTTTTGAGGAACTTCCATACTGTTTTTCATAATACCTGTACCAATTTACATACCCAGCAATAGTGTACAAGTGTGCCCTCTTCTCCACACTCTCTTACCAGCACCTGTTATCCCTTGCATTTTTTATAAGACCCACCCTGACAGATGGGAAATAACAGCTTATGGTGATTTGGGTTCACATTTCCCTGATGATGAGCGATGTTGACCTTTTCATATACCCGTTGGCCATCTATATATCTTTTTTTTTTTTTACATTATTTTTTTCATTTAATATTATATCCTAGCAATCTTCCCAGATCAGTCTATACCTTTGTCCCTTTTTTGTACCTGTATTCTTTAAGATGCTACTTCCTTTTTTTTTTTTTTTTATTAAATCATAGCTGTGTACATTAATGCGATCATGGGGCAACATACACTGGTTTTATAGATCATTTGACATACTTTCATCACACTGGTTAACTTGCCTTCCTGGCATTTTCTTCACCATTGTGTTAAGACATTTATATTCTACATTTACTAAGTTTCACATGTACTCTTGTAAGATGCACCGTAGGTGTGATCCCACCAATCACCTTCCCTCCGCCCATCCTCCCTACTCCCTTCCATCCCTCTTCCCCATATGCTTAGGTTATAAGTGGGTTATAGCTTTCATATGAAAGCCATAAATTAGTTCCATAGTAGAGCTGAGTACGTTGGATACTTTTTCTTCCATTCCTGAGATACTTTACTAAGAAGAATATGTTCCAACTCCATCATGTAAACATGAAGGAGGTAAAGTCTCCATCTTTCTTTAAGGCTGCATAATATTCCATGGTGTACATATACTACAGTTTATTAATCCATTTGTGGATCGATGGGCACTTGGGCTTTTTCCATGACTTAGCAATTATGAATTGGGATGCAATAAACGTTCTGGTACAAATATCTTTGTTATAATGTGATTTTTTAGTCTTCTGGGTATATACCTAGTAGAGGAATTATAGGATTGAATGGCAGATCTATTTTTAGATCTCTAAGTGTTCTCTAAACATCTTTCCAAAAGGAATGCATTAATTTGCACTTCTACCAGCAGTGTAGAAGTGTTCCCATTTCTCCACATCCATGCCAACACCTCTGGTCTTGGGATTTTGTGATATGGGCTAATCTTACTGGAGTTAGATGATATCTCAAAGTAGTTTTGATTTGCATTTCTCTGATGATTAAGGATGATGAGCATTGTTTTATGTGTCTGTAGCCCGTGTACCTATCTTCTTCAGAGAAGTTTCTTTTCAAGTCCCTTGCCCAGCCTGTGATGGGATCCCTTGTTCTTTTCTTGCTTATATGTTTGAGTTCTCTGTGGATTCTGGTTATTAGACCTTTGTCGGAGACATAACCTGCAAATATCTTCTCCCCTTCTGAGGGCTGTCTGCTTGCTGTACTTACTGTGTTCTTGTCAGTGCAGAAGTTTTAAGTTTCATCAGGTCCCAGTAGTGTATTTTTGAAGCTGCTTCAATTGCCTGGGGGGTCCTCCTCATAAAATACTCGCCCAGACTGATTTCTTCAAGGATTTTCCCTGCACTCTCTTCTAGTATTTTTATAATTTCACGTCTAAGTTTAAATCTTTCATACAGTGGCAGTCTATCTTAGTTAATGGTGAAAGGTGTGGGTCCAGTTTCAGTCTTCTACAGGTTGCCAGCAAGTTCACCCAGCACCATTTGTTAAATAGGAAATCTTTTCCCCACTGAATGTTTTTAATTGGCTTCTCAAAGATCAAATAATGGTAAGTAGCTGGATTCATCTCTTGGTTCTCTATTCTGTTCCAGACATCTACTTCTCTGTTTTTGTGCCAGTACCATGCTTTTTTGAACACTATTGATTTATAATATAGTCTGAGGTGTGGTAGCGTGATTCCTCCTGCTTTGTTTTTATTACTGAGTAATGTCTTGGCTATTTGAGGTTTTTTCTGATTTCATATAAAACGAAGTATTATTTTTTTCAAGACCTTTATAGTATGACAGTGGAGCTTCAATAGGGACTGCATTAAAATTGTATATTGCTATGAGTAATATGGACATTTTAACAATGTTGATTCTTCCCAGCCATGAGCATGGTATGTTTTTCCATTTGTTAACATTTTCAGTTATTTCTTTTCTTAGATTTTCATAGTTCTCTTTATAGAGATCTTTCAAGTCCTTTGTTAGATAAACTCCCAAATATTTCAACTTCTTTGGCACTTCTATGAATGGTAAAGAGTCCTTAAATGTTTTTTCAGCTTGACTATTGTTGGTATATATAAAGGCTACCAATTTATGAATGTTGATTTTGTAACCTGAGACACTGGTGCTGTATTGCTTGATCACTTCTAAGAGTTTTGTAGTAGAATCCCTGGTGTTTTCCAGATATACAATCATATCATCTGGGAAGAACGAAAGTTTGATATCTTTTGACCCGATATTGATACACTTGATCGCCTTTTCTTCCTTAATTGCAATGGCTCAAAATTCCGTTACAATCTTAAAGAGCAGTGGAGACAATGGGCAACCTTGTCTGGTTCCTGATCTGAGTGGAAATGATTTCAAGTTAACTCCATTCAATATGATATTGGCTGTGGGTTTGCGGTAGATGGCCTCTATCAGTTAAAGAAATGTCCCTTCTATACCAATTTCCTTGAGTGTTCTGATCATCAAGAGATGCTGGATATTATCAAAAGATTTTTCTGCATCAATTGAGGGAATCATATGGTATTTTTTAAATTTGTTTATGTGCTGCATTATATTTATACATTTACGTATATTAAACCAGCCTTGAGAGCCTGGGTTAAAACCAACTTGGTCATGATGTATAATTTGTTTGAT
>CAUYPK010053562.1:0-37962 GCA_963574355.1 Loris lydekkerianus | reverse complement strand
TAAGAGAATCTAATCTGAAAGATGCTAAAGCTCCTTCCATTTTGCTATTATACTCATCAAGAAAATCATTTTAGGATCAAAAAGTGCTAACCACCCTAAACATTACCTCTTAAAAGAATCAGAAAGATTACTGGGAATAATATTAAACATTCGAAGATTCAGAAGAATTTAGTGAAAACTTTTCCTGGAATCTTGAATAAAGACATTACTTTAAGTGATACTTGCCAATAGCTTTTTAAGCCACAATTCCAGATGCAAAAAACAATTCTACAAAATGTTAATACATGGCTAATTGAACAAGTTGTAAATTTGTTCCATTTTCTCCACTGTGTCCTTTTTCTCAATTTCTTGTCCTTAATTCGAATCTACTCCTTCCTTATCGGGCTTTTTAGCCAGTCTCTTCTCTGAGGTCATTCCAGACCAGCCCTTGTCAATCCCTGTTAAACATGGGGCCAGAATTTTAATCAAAAGTCACAGTAGAAAAACACCTGGCCAACTAACGTGCTCTTACATGTGTGTCCTCGGCTTCTGAACCTCCCTTGTCAGTAGGCTTAGTCACTGACACACCTTCCTCAGGCCTCATCTCAGTGGGGTACCCAGAGTTCAAGGGGTACAGCTAACTGCCCCAGCCCATTGTCCGCCATCTCACCAAAATTCCATTTGAGCAAGGCCTTAATTTCAACCTACAGTTTACAAGAACATATCTGATTGCTCAGTTAATTTCCCTACCTGCCTCACATGGAGGTATCTGAATTTTAAAAAAGAAAATCATTAAACTAAAGAAATCCCTACTTTTGTAGAACTTCTCAAGGACTTAAAAGGAGGACAGAAGGCCTGGGAGGTGATATCCCCTCGCACTTTTCTTTCTCAAAAGTCTTAAAAACTCAAAATGAGGATGATCTGAAACAAATCACTCCTTGGTTAGCTCTTAGACTTCCTAAGTTGTTCCTCACTTCCCAGTAAAGATGTGTCCCTCTTACCCACACCAAGATCATCTCTGCTCCTGCGTAAGGAGGAGCATGTAATAAGCAAGCACAGGCAATGCCTGCTGGCAGAGTTATGGCTCTCATGGAACATATTCCACAGCAGGCAAATCAGAAGGAGTGATGATTGCCCCAAAGGAAAATGCAAGGTGAGAGGATTCCAAGGCTACTTGCAATACTGGACACAAAAAGACATGAAAAGCAGTAAGTCCTTTTCAGTAAGTCTTTGCTAGTGTAAAATACTCTGAAGTTTTAGTCTAACAGTCCCATTTTCATTGGCTTCTCCTTTATGCAAAATTCAATCTTTGACTCCTCTGACATGATAATTTAGCTTTTTCAGCATGGGCATAAAAAAATGACAAGTAAATAAAGTTCTTGCTCAATCAGTCTGGACATACTTATTCTTGAAAATAAATGCTGCATTCATTCAAATGAATGTTTCCTACTCAGCCTAAATTCACCCTTGTCTGTGTGTTTAATAAACTCTCTCAGAAGATTCATATACTCTTCCGGATCATCTAGCACTGAGTGGGCAGTAACACTTGGCACCCCAAGGATATACTCTTCACTTTTTTAAAAGGAATTTCAGTAGAAACTCCCAACCGTACCCTGAGGAGTCAGAGCCTGCACCCCTTTCATACCTTACTCGTGATGGCTACGTATATATTCTTGAGACCTTTGCTCCATTTCACCCCAACCTACAGGTACTACTGCAGTATGAACATGACTGTCAATTTCAGAGACGTTTCTTTCATCTTTGTTTGACAACAACCAAAACATTTCTTTCTGGATTTGATTTCTTTGCTGAAATCTCTCTTCCAAAGCCTCACTGGAAGCATATGGTAAATCCCAGTGGCCATCAAGTGCTCTGCAGACGTCATTACATTTTAAAATTTTGTATCATTTTCATTTAAGTATACTCATATATATAATGTTGTTTGTGTTTTCAACTTCAAAAAAGATTTTCAAAACCATAGGGGTAATATCTCCTCTGATCTCTCCTTGAAACCCACCAGTTTCCCATCTCTGGAGACAACCAAGGTCATCACTTTTTAAAAGCTTCCTTCCACAGATATTCTGTGCATGTGAAGAAAACACACATACTCATATCCATTTTTAAAAACCCAAAGAGTAATAGGCACCCTGTTTTGAGCCATGACTTTGGTTTTCATTAACAATATATCTTAGATATCTGTTTCACTACATGAACATCTTCCTCATTTTTTATGACAGCATAGTATTCTGCTTCATAAAGGAATCTTTGTTTTACCAATTCCTCATTAATGGCAATTGAGCGTTTTTGCAATCTTTTGCAATTATCAACAATGCTACAGTTAGTAAATACGTATGTAAGTCAATGTGCATCTGAGTAAACATGGTGTTGATGCTGGCAGATGTTACCTCAGAGTGGCTGTACAATTTGGACTCCCACCCCCTCACAGTGTGGCTCTTTGAACTTTTCAAAAATGTGTATCTCTCTACATGATCTTCATGAACACTTTTTTACTAAGAGTGAGGCTGCACATCTTTTCTGATGTTTTAGTTTGAACATTAGCTCTACCACCTAGAAGTCATATGACTTTGTACATATTAAGGTCTTTACCATTAACCTATAAAGTGGGGACAATCCTCACCTCAAAGAGTTGTTGCAAAGATTAAGTGCAATGCATAATGCTATAGAAAATTCAAGTTCTTCCTGCTGGCTTTTACCATTATTTTTCCAGTCATTAATAGCTACTGGGCCTCAGAAGAACAAGCTAATAATGAATAAAACTTGATGAAAGTGTGATAAAGACCAGAGTTGTGTGGCCCAAACGTTTTAGATGAAATAAAGAGCAACAGTTGTCAGAGACTTGCTTACTGCCATTCTAAAAAGACAGTTTGCTTGACACAACATCACTGAGATTCAGTACAAATCAGGACTGTTTTTCTAGGAATACAAAAATTATCAAGCATAATGGCACTTTAGATGTGGAGAACATTAACACTAGAAGCAAGCTATATAAACTTAACAAACAAAAACTCAATTATGAGTCCAGTGTGTTTTGGGAAATAAATTATTGCAATGCCAGTGTTTACTGTTTCATAAAGTTTGCAAACCATCTTCTATTGCTCCCACCGAGACATTGTACAATAAAAGTAAATGTCCATCATCAGATTTTAAACCTTAGAAAATAAGTAGTACATTGTTGACAAAACTGTGGCCATTGTGTTGAGAAATGGACTGTGTCTTCTACAGAAATTAAAAAATATATATGTTTGGGAGCAGACTATCAAATATCAGCTAACAAGATGTTTATATACAGCTAAAATGCTTCAAATTCAAATGGCCAATGTATCTATAGTTTAATTTAGAATCCCTTTATGTAAAAAATTATTAGTAAAGTTGAAATCACAAACCATCCAGCTTTTCTTTACCATATATTTTAATCTTTCCATGTCTGTCATCAATAAGTACAACTGGATCTGAACATTCTGAAACCCCATCTGTATTCTAATAAAAGGAAAACAATTATTGTGGCCCATTTTTAATGGAAAGAAGAAGTTTTACATTTATGGCTAATTCTCAATTTTGCAAAAGAAGCTAAATAGTTGTTTTCATATTAGGAGAAAACCCAATTGTTATGTATTTATAAGTTTTCTGACCCTTAGCATAGATATCAAAGGAGAGTTACACTAAGACTCCCCTACCCCCCACATTTAGATCCACTCTTTCCCAAATTTTTGGACATCAATGAAGAGAAAATTAAATAGCCTATTATTAAAGATAACATCCTATTCTGATAGTTTTAAAAATACATTTTTATATTACAAGTACATTAATCTAAAATTAACAACTTAACCAAGTAGATTTAATTTCTCCACTGGGAGTAGGTAGGTAACCTACTATTACAGGACTTGTCACTTCAAATTACACACACTATTTTAGTGTCTTGTTTTTCCCTAAACGTTAAGATTCCTCTGGGATCCTAACACACTTGCCTGGTATACATTTGGTGCTCAATAAATATACAGTCACGTGCAGCATATGATGTTTCAGATCACATTCACAACTGTGGTACCATAAGATTATAATGGAGCTGAAAGTTCCTGTCACTTAGCGATGTTGTAGCAGTCCTAACGATGGTACAGCACATTACTCATGTGTTTGTGGTTATGTGGATGTAAACAAATCCACTGTGCTACTAGTTGTATAAAAGTCTAACACGCACAATTATGTATGGTACATAATACGTCATAATGATGAGAAATGACTATGTGACTGGTTTATGTCCACTGTACTCCCTACTTTTTATCAAAGGAGCATACTCCTTTTACTTATAAAAAAATGTACCATAAAACAGCCGCAGGAAGGAGGCAGGTCCTTCAGGAAGTATCCAGAAGAAGGCATTGTTATAATAGGATATGACAGCCCCATGCCTGTTAATTGCCCCTGAACACCTTCCAGTGGGACAAGTGGAAATGAAAGACAGCAGTGCTGATGACCCTGAGCCTGAGTGGGCCTAGGCTAATGTGTGTGTCGATGTCTTCGTTTTTAACAAAAATGTTCTAAAAATTAAAAAATACTTTAAGTGAAAAAATGTTTTAGAATAAGGATATAAAGAAAAATTTGTTGTTATTGTACAATGTATGTATTAAGCTAAGTGTTATTAGAGAGGAGTCAAAAAGGTTTAAATCATCAAATTTTTTAAAGAAAAAAATAGGTAAGATTAAATTTATTTTTTATTGATTGAGGAAGTAAAAATGCTTTTAAAATAAAAATACAACATTTATAAAGTCTATAGGAGTGTAGACTTTATATTCAAAACCACAAGGGGGTTTCAACTGAGGTCTACTTACTCGCAGCACAAAGATCCAATTATAGATATAATGAGGATTGCCAAAGAAGAAAGGAATTTTTTTTCTTAATACAAAAGATGCCTTGTCAGGAGAACAGGAGAAACTGCCTCAAATCCATCTCTGATTGACAGAGATCTTTTAGGGAGGGGACACAGGTGCCAGAGCAGGTTGTGATATAACCAACAAGGGGTGAAGGGCATTGGGAACAGGTTGTGGGATAGTGAATCTTGGTGCCAGGAAGCTCACTCAGGGACTTTCAGAATTTCTACTCCTTTGTCTTCTGGTAATTCTATTATTTCTAAGAAACAATTCAGAAAATCATCAAGCCTTACTAGCCTTAAAATCTAAACCATGACAAGGAGAGGAGTATAAAAACATGTAGTGGTCATTGAAGTTTGTCTATACAGCCAATTACACAGCAACATCCCAGGCCTTCACATTCACTCACCACTCACTCACTGACTCACCCAGAGCAACTTCCAGTCCTGCAAGCTCCTTTCTTGTGCCATCTGTTGTATTTTAGACCAGATTCTTACTGCCCCATAAGATTATAATTCTGTATTTTACTGTATCGTTTCTGTTTTTACTGTAGCTTTTCTGTGTTTAGATACAAAAATATTCACTATTGTGTTACAAATGCCTATGCTATGCAGTATGAAGAGATATGCTATACAGGTTTGTAGCCTAGAAGCAATAGACTATAGTACATGGCCTAGGTGTGTCGTAGGTTCATGTAAGTTCACCCTATCGTATTCACACAGTGACAGAAGTGCTTAACAAGGTGTTTCCAGAGTGTTATGCAAGAAACTGCATTAGAAGAGAAAGAATGAATGAATAAAAGTACTTGAACCTGTTGTGTAGTTACATGTAGACAAAGGGTGGTTTTGTTTTGTTTTGCTTTTATATTTTACCTGTTGTTTGGGATCACATAGCATTCACCAGGTATTTCTCACTATCTGAAATGTGAAACCACATCCATCCCTCTCAGATGAGAGACAGTTTCAGATCAGTAGGTGACTTAAAAGCTACGTGTACCCTTAAGTTCCAGCCCCGCCCACTCCTGAGCTCACAACACACTTTTCGGGGTAGTTGCAAGGAATCTCCTCTGAGATTCTGGAGTCCCAGCTCAGCCCACAACATGGACTTCTCTTAATGGCCTTCCAAAACTCTGGAACAATGTAGCCAAGTAACCACATATCCACTACACAGCTGATAAAGTCAACAGGTACAAACAGAATATACCTAGAACCCCATAAAACCACACGTCCAAGGGCAGGTCACCTGGCTCTGAGGAGCTCCTGCCCTTCGTGAGCAGATGCAACGATTCTACTTAATCACCATCAACTCCTCTCCATCACTGATAGCACTTAGACCGCTTATAACAGTACTTTCCGGAAAACTCATGACGTCCAACATCATGTAGTCTTTTTTTCACATCCAGAAATTTCATTATAAGAACAGTTTGCCAAATAAAATTATAAACTCCTTGAAAGTGCAGATGAAGTTCAAGGATCAGTTCAGGACTACACAATGGGTACTCTCAGATTACAGAGAGAATAACCTCATTAATTTACTCTTTCTATTAAGTGAATTAAGTGATCTGATGGTCAATAGGTTCAAAAAGTTGAACCACATTTATTTGGTCAAACATACATGAATATACAAACAGAAAGTTAAAATGGAACATTTTGGTCCCAGTGTTAGGCTGAGATTCACCAATATTAAATAGCATGTTCCAAAATGAAGTTCAAGGCCACCATGAAGAATTTAAGGTGGGGGAAGTGAATGAGGTTTCACTCTTCTCTCTTACACATCAAGAGTTCAAATGAGTTCAAAATTGGCAAATTGGGGGATTTTTGGAAAAGTTGTTTGCGATTGGTCCTCCTCCACCTCAGGTGGGAGAAGTGGGGCATCCCTGACCTCATCTAAGCCCAAGAAAAGGGGTTTCACCAAAATCCCTAGAAGAATTGGTAGGTGTCTGCTAAGAACTGGTGATTACAGTGACATTGGGTGTGTGGCCCACCTGAAAATCTTAAGGAAATTGACATTTGGCCCAATACTCTGATAGAAAGCATGAAAAGATGCCTGTGCTGGGATAGGGCTGTGTACCCAAAGTTTATGGGGGCAAAGGATGGAGCTCATGTGGGCTATAGGCAAAAGGGAACCAGGGTGGGCTGAATTCAGATCCAGTCCAAGAGGACTCCCTGGGGGGACAGATGACAGCAATTAGAAGTACTCAGTGGCTCCCAAAGCTGCAGAAGGCTCATCCATAGCCAGCCTGAGGAATCCACAAGTGTGAGGTCACCCAGCTGGGGGTATGGAGTGGGAAAGCAGGTATTGGAGGAGCCCAGGAATGAACCCCAGGCAGGAGGGCCACTCTTAACACCTGTTAGACTTGGGAAATAAGGCACCAGCTCGCCCCAATATCCTTTAGCCCTTTCCGCTCTTCCTGACTTCCCCTCTTCAACCAAGTAGGAATCCGAAATTTAGGCTGGCCTGAAGCACAAAAAGTAATAAATGTGAGAGAAAGAAAAAGAGGCCAACTTCCTCTGATTCCACTGAATGCAACAGGCTCATGTTAGACCTGAACAGGAAAAGGAGAATTGTGAGATGGAATGAAAATCACACGTTTGTTACTAACTTTGAACCGGTTATATTAATTAGTGACCAGAGGCCTATTATGACTTAGAAGTGATCAGAAGGTCTTGAGATTTGCTTTATATTTCCTCCAGGGAAACAAATTTGAAGCGCAATGAATTTTCCCCATATACTCCATGAGGCCTGCTTTTCAGCAAAATAGTCGCATTTTATTCCTTCAAGGAATTCAAGCCTCCCTTTTCCCCAATGCCTTCAATAAATAGAACAAATGGACCCCGTAACTGATCGTTTAGACTAATTGGAGTAAAATTTTCTGGGCCAGGAAAGTCCTTTTCAAGGACACGCTTGATGCCTACCAGAATAAAAGCCTTAATAATTCTTCATACCTCAAATTACAGATTTTTAAGTAAATCAACAAAAGGTACTCTAAGAGGCTTGGTTTTTACCCTTGCATAAAGCTAAATATCTCCTTTGGCAACGTTTGTGTATATAAATGGTTGTTGCTTGTTGATGCTTAAAAACACAAAATTGGGAGAAAATGGGCATGTTCATTTCATTAACTACTTTTTAGATCAAGTCCAGCAAGGATGAAATGAAGAAAGGGCATATTCAGTTAAACGAGCTCCAGGCTCCACCAGGTCTCCTGCTCTGCGTCTCTTCCCTGGCAGTTAGTTCCCTGCCACGCACACAAATCAAAGGCATAGGTTTGGGTGGGAGACACTCATGGGAGAATTTTCCACAAAGTCTCCCTGAGGTAGGAAGAACATGTTAAAAGAAATAAAATAAGTCCTAACAACTGGAACCCAAGGAGGGAAGTTACAGAGGTCACAGTGGCTCTATGAGAGCTGTGGAGGATTTTATCTTTACCCCAGGAGCAATGGCCCATGAGGGATATTCGGAGAGAGGAATGAGAAAGGTATTTTTTATAACTCTGAATCACACGTTGCCCAGTTCAGTCTTGGAAACCTATCACTTTCTTTCTGATCTCAGCACATTAAAATACAAATAACTAATTCTTAGATTACAAGCAATCAATAGAATTTTATTTGATAGAAATGTGGTATAAATAAAACCCATTAAGGAAAATTAAAAGAAAACACACGTATTTCTCCTGTTGGCTGAGTTTCTTGAAAGAATGTTTTTATAATTAAAAAAAAAAAAATCTTCTCTATAAAAATTAGCTTCTAGAAGCAAGAACAATTTGAACAATAATATAAAATAGTATTGCATTACAACCCATAGTCTAAAATAAATATTCATGAAGTTATAGTGACATAAATAAATAATTGACTAAATACATAAATGGGAGAAACAAATCTCCCAGGCAGAAGAATTCCAAATAGCTTCTGTACAGATTCCATCCTCAAAGAAGGGGAGCAGAACCCTTCACTCTTCAAGTATGGACCGTGTATATGGACTTACTTCTGAAGAATACGGTTTGGAAAAGTGTGCAAGACAGGTAAGGAAGAACTTTACAGTGGAGAAACCTGCATATACCACCTCAGCCCACTGGTCAAGATCAACATTAATAGGCATAAGTCATGACAATTCTTGATATGACATGATAAGAATGGCATTTCACCTCTGTGGTCTTCCTCCCCCAAAACATACAATCCCAATCATCAAAAAGCACAAGAGAAATCCCAATTGAGGGACATTCAACAAAATGCCCCCGCCAGCACTCCTCAGAAAAACAATTTTTATGACTATCAAAGTCATCAAAAGCAGGAAAATTCTGAGAAACTCCTGATAATAAAATGCAAAGTGTCATTCTATATGGAATGCTGGAATAGGAAAGGGTCATTAGGTAAAAACTAAGGGAAGTAAAATAAAGTATGGACTTCAGTTAATAATAATGTATGAGTAGTTGTCATGTCTGAATAACGATGTACTCATAATTTCAGTACACCATCCTAATGTAAGATGTTACTAATAGGGGAAACTGGGTCCAGGTTAGATAGGAAATCTCTATCTTCCCAATTTAGAACAGTCTAAAACTGTTCTAAAATTAAAGGTTTATTTACATACACACACATTTTTTAAAAGTAAACTATGAAATATAAATTATTTTCTAAATAGAAACTATAATGAAATTAACCCATTTTTTGTTTTTGTCTTTGTTTTGTTTTTTGAGACAGAGTCTCAACCTGTCGCCCTGGGTAGAATGCCATGGCATCATAGCTCACAGCAACCTCCAACTCAGGCTCAAGCGATCCTCTTGCCTCAGTTTTTCTATTTTTCCTAGAGACAGGGTCCCGCTCGGGCTCAGGCTGGTCTCAAACTTGTGAGCTCAAGCAATCCACCTGCCTCGACCTCCCAGAGTGCTAGGATTACAGGTGTGATCCACCACACCCAGCCAAATTACTCCATTTTGGTTATTATCTACATCACTGATTTTCAACGGGTGTGCCGTGAGAGGATCTTAGATGTGCTACAATTTTAAAGACCCTTAATTAAATTATTTTCAAAAGAAGTTCATAGCACAGTAAGTATATCCTTTTTTTTAACTTTTTTTTTTGGGGGGGGGTCAACATAATTTAAGTGTACCATAGAGTTTAAATATAGGTTGAAGTATGCCATTATATTAAAAACATTGAAAAACACTGGTCTACAACCACAGGCTATGAATATACTGCAGCCCAAAGAACTTTCCTCTGCTTGCCTTAGCTTACACAGACCAAGCGTCCTTAATGGCTGGCTCTCAGCAACAAATTGCATGCCCTTCCCCTGCCGGCATAATAGCAGGCACCTCCCCAGGAGGAGAGGTAGAGGCTGGGCTCCCGCCAACCTCTACGGAGTCTTTATGGGAACTGGTAGAATGTGCCCCTTGCAGGTGTGTTCAGCCACCCTGTGAAGTTGTTCTGCTTTGCGGAGCAGGCTGGGGCTCAGCCACAACTTGCCACAAATTGCCATGAAATCATGAAAGTTACTGCAGTGTCTGCGGAGGACACAGGATAGCAGGCAATAGGCTGCTGCTGGGTGATTCTGGAGCCAGGGGACTAGACCTGACTGACCAAAACAAACCGCTAAGTCAGAAATCTCTAGTGTCATACAGTTGATTGCAAATTTCAAAGAGCTGATGTGGAGTTGGGAAAGAGCGTGGACAAGGTGGGGAAACTGAAAGTGTATTTATTTAGTGTTTCAGTTGACTTTGACTTACACTTAATATTTCTCCACATTTGGTCAGGAGGAAATTACTTCCATAAATAAAAAAGCACAACTCATAAATTTCTTTCTTTTCTTTTTTTTTTTTTTTTTTTGCAGTTTTTGGCCAGGGCTGGGTTTGAACCTGCCACCTCTGGCATATGGGGCCAGCACTCCACTCCTTTGAGCCACAGGTACTGCCCTCTTTCTTTTCTTTTTTGTAATCTCACAAACAGGAAGGATGGAGAATCAGATTCAAGTTCTAACTCCAACAGGTTGTTGGGCGACCTTCAGTGAAGCAAAATTTGAAGGCCTTGTTGTTTAGACTAAGAGTTTGAACTCACTAGCTCAAGTCCCTAACTTTTCATAATTCCTTTATAGAACATACATTTCTATACCACATGACAGTTAATGAAGAATTTTTCCTGTGTGCATCTCAGCTTTAGAATTTTCTTTCTTATTTCCCCAGAGAACATTAAATAATTTTAATTATTATTTCCTATGACTTCCCTTTGCTGCATACCTTTTATTACAGAAAAGCAAAATAACAATAAGTTATACCAACTACTCTTAAGAGCTCTGCCTTTCTCACTATGAATTTAACTTGAAAAATAATAGCCTATCCTGAAAGAGCATCTTTTGCACAGCACTTCTTTTAAAACAAATAGTTGTCACTGTTTATTAGAAAGATATTTTATTCAGCTTCCTGATACAAAAAGTTAGAGTCATTCTGACCTGCATAGTATACAGTTTTTGGGTGGAGAAGTCGGCAAGTATGTGCCGAAATTAGATGAAAACATAAGAAAGGAATGGAAACAGCAAAGAAGTGGGTTGTAGGAGAAAGGATGCTTTGGATTGGGAAGTAGAACCTCAGGGTTCTGTCTCAGGTTCTCTGTTCTTCTTTATATTTCTTTAGAGTCTCACTTTGTCACCCAGACTGGAGTGCAGTGGCATAATCATAGCTCACTTCAGCCTCAAACTCCTGGCCTCAAATGATCCACCTGCCTCAGCCATTCAAATAGCTGACACTACAGGCATGGAACACCGAGCCTGGTTAATTCTTTTATTTTTTGTAGCTAGGGACTCACTATGTTGCCCAGGCTAGTTCCAAACTCCTGGATACAAACTATGGTCCTGCTTCAGCCTCCCAAAGTGCTGAGATTACAGACGTGAGCCACCATGCCTGGCCCAGCTTCTTTGGGCTTAATCAGGCACATAACCTTATTGCTGTCATTTGAGGGTTTGTTCCCTCCAAAACTCACGTTGAAATTTAATTGCCATCATTACACTGTTAAGAGGTGGGACTCTAGAGAGGTGATTAGACCATGAGAGTTCCGCCTTCCTGAGTGTGATGAATGTCACTACAAATGGACAAATTCAGCCCCTTTTGCCTCTTGGCTCCTCCACCTTCCACCATGTGATGACACAGCCTTGCCAGATACCAGCACCTTGATCTAGGACTTCCCAGCCCCAGAACTGAGAGTCAATGAATTTCTGTTCACCAAAAATTACCCAGATTCAGTTATTTTGTTATAGCAGTAAAGATAAACTAAGACACTTAGATAAGTCAATTAATCTCTTTGAGTCTCTGTTTCCTCATCTATAAAATTAAGGGCTTATGTTAAAATGATATGCAACGGTTATTCCACTTATAAAATTCTACTTTGGAAAAAGTTTTTAAAGAATTATATGCTTTTGAAAGCAAGGTTAAGAGCCAGGCATGGTGGCCCATGCCTGTAGTCCCAGGTATTCAGGAGGCTGAGGCAGAAGGATCATTTGAGCCCAGGAGTTGGAGGTTGCAATGAGGTATGATTGCACCACTGCACCCCAGCCTGGGAGACAGAGTAAGATTCCATCTCTAAATTAAATAAATAAATAAATATCCAAAAGGAAAAAAGATTGCGTTTCTTCAGTATTTGCATTCTACAACAAAGACAAACAAAATCCGAATATTTAAGAACCACTTGCATTTAATATTTTTTCTACAGGATTTGATTTAAAAATGAGTTAAAAACTGAGACCATTTCTAGCTGGAAATTTCTACAGTACTGTGATTATATGGATCAAGTAACAAAACCACTTTCAAGACTGGAGTGGTTGGAAGCTGTGGTTGGGCAGGCAGCTTTGAGCCGTGATTTTGACACTGAAAGCTCTCCTGAGACACCCTGAATGGACTGAGCGTCAGGAGTCAATGACTTCCCCCCAGAAGCCGCCCCTCATCTGAAGTGTAGGCTTCACCTTTTGCGGAGAAAATAAACAAAACTTAAACACTTTAAAAGTTCAGTGGCTTTCAAATCTAGGTGCACCTTGGAATCATGAGAGGAATTTTGAAATAATAGATCTGCCTAGATGTGCCCTGCCCCACAGCAACGAAATAAGAATCCTGCAGGAGTTAGCCAAAAGCATTTTTTTTTTTTTTTAACTCCCCTGAGTAATTTTAATGTGCTGCCAGTTGTGGGTTAAATAATGGTGAAACATGAGGAAAAAGAAGTGATAAGAACTGTCCAAGCTCAAAAAAAAAAAAAAAGAAAAAAAAGGACAGGTTTTATAAGTGGACAGGGTTGTGCCTGCGACTCTATACTGGGTACTGTGCACACAGCAAGGAAATTGCTTACCTGTGAGAATTTGCATGTCATGAAAACAAAGAATTTAAGAATGAGGTGATTTTCTGAAGAAAGTAAAAACTTCTTTTAAATATTTGGCCAGGAACTAATTGTACCTTGGGAAGTTAAGTGTGGGGCTGTGGGTTTCCCGGTTAATCAGCTGTGGTCCCAGAGGCCCTCTGGGTACATCTGCCCTCTGCTCCCCTACTGTGAACTCTGGTCCTCACAGCCACTTTCTCACATGACCCTTTCTAACCATCCCCTTGCTCTTTAGATCAGCAACACTCAGCATATAAGTCCAATAAAATACCTGACTCACCTCTTCTTCTCAATTTCCATCACCACAACCTACCCCAGACACTTATTTGGGATAAGTTTGAAAAAACACAGACAATCCCTCAGATTTGACATGCCTCCCTCTGCCATTTTACTCTCACAGCTGGCTTCCACATATGCCTAGATTAACCTCTGTTAGATGCTGTTCATATCCCCAAAATATCATTGTGGACATTTTTGCCTATCACATAAAACCTGAATACCCACTTGCCCATCCCATCAATCAACTTCTTATTTCTCCCTATAAAAAAATTCCTTCTCCAAGCAAGCCAGTCTATACCCAGTCTTCTGAACACATTTCATCCCTACATCTGATGAGGTTAGGTGAGGACGTATTACTGTTTCTCTGATAATTAACAGTCCCTAGCACCCACGTCCTCCATATTCACCTTTGCTGTCAAACAATCTTGCCAGCCCTAATCTATTCACACTGTGGGCAGAGAACAGACAGCCTCTGCTTTGGTTATTACTCATCAGAACATTGCTACAAGAACCATTGGTCTTGACCCACAGATCCCTTCCATCCTGAACTAAATTCCCAGCCTCCTTTTCCAATACTTCAATCTATGATTTCTGATTCTTATGCCAGCCTCTTTCAACCTAGGCACTACACCCCTAGTCTACCCTTACCTGCCCCTCTGTCCACCAGGCCTGCAACTGATCTTTCTGATTCCTCCTGTCAGGTCCCCTCTGACCCAGCATCTTCCTTCAAAGTTGCTTTACCTGTTCTTCCTGGCTGCAAAGTCCTGAACCTTTCTACTTGGGATCCAAACTTCCCCTTACATCCTTCATTCTGCCTCCCTTCTTGGATTTAAGGTTCTTTCACGTCCACTCTTACAAGTAACTTACTTCCTAACCACTACTCTTGCTGACCAGATTACAACAATTTAGCATACCTTCTGGTTAGCCCAGACCCCCAGGCCTGACTCTCTTGGTCTGCCCAACACCATCTTCTGCAGGAGATTTTGTTTCTTTACACCCACTGCTCTAAGTTGTAACATCTAATACTGTTCCAACTTATGAGTATAGGTTGAGTGTCCATAATCCAAAATTCCAAAATCCAAAATGCTCCAACCTGCATACTCAACCTGCATTTATCTCCATCAAGGAGCACATTTGTTGTTTTAGGTACATCTTCTCCATGTGACAGACTGTTTCCCTTTTAACATCTACTTGTCCTGACTCCTTCTGGACCCTCTCCTGCCACGTCAGTCCTTGCTCAGCCTACAAAGTAATCATGCAGACAAACTTTGAAGTTTGACCTTGTTTAAAATTCAAGGGCTACGTCAGATACCATGATCACCCCCAGATTTCTACAGATGAAAGTTGGTGGTGAAAGGTGAAAATAACCAAGACTTCCGAACATTGTGCAGATACCAACTAAGAATCTGTCACAAGCACAAACTACTCACAACTTTAGATATTAGAGGAAGACCACGATGTAGTGTCATGACCCATCCAGGACTGATTTGTCCCCAGTGATTCAAAACATGCTATCCATGGTTAGCATACGTGCCTTGTGCAAGGACAGAAAAGTTAGTAAGACTGCAAACAAAATGTCAAAGTTATTCATTACCACAGAAGAACCCTGGGTCCCACCACCAGACTTCCTTATTTGCTATACTCCCCAAAAGGGCACTTTCAATGTGACCAAAGAAAGCTTTTGGAAGTAGAGCAACAAGTGAAATTGAGTGACATTTTGTGTCTCTGGTTGCTAGTAAGTTTTACCAGCTAGGTTCAGTCCAAATTCATTGCAAAGTGAATCAAAATGACCAAACCCTTCCAAACACGTTCTTTAACTCCCCAAAGGCAAGCTCCTTAGAACAACCCCCTGCTTAATTTAACTCATTCCAACTCAACAAATCCTTATTGGGCATCTATTTCATGCAAAGCATTGTATCCCAATCTGTTCCTCAGTCTTATTTTAGCAAGCTTTCCCTTTACTAAGGACATTAGGTAGGTTCATTTAGTGAATACCACCTGATATTGTAACATTACATAATAATCCAATAGGGAAGCTCACCTATAAAACCAGACCAAGAGATCAATTTTCCAACTGGAACCTCCACATCCCAATCACTTGCCAAGTGAGGAAACGAGAGTTTATTAAAATAAATAATTGGAGGGAGGCCCCTGGAAGGCAGGCTAGAAGCAGCCTGCACTGTAGTGCTCTCATGGATGGGTCAAAAGTAGCAAAGGTGGATCTCCACCTTTGGATCAGCAGCCTAAGCAAGACCCCTGGGAATCTATGGAGAGGAGATAGGAGGGAAGTGAAGAAGACAGAAGTAGGATGGCCTGCTCAGCAGGACCAGTGATACTTCAGGAAGGGGCCACATGTGGGGAAAGGACAGAGGAAGGAATCTCAAGCTCCACACCTCCCCTGAGACTACTACAGCTAGAGAGAGCGCCTCCCCTGCAGCAGGCCTCTGGGCTAACACAGAGAAATGCCCAGAGGCTGTGTCGCTGTGTTGCTCTGGAGAGAAGGTGCGGCTGGCTTACAAACCCTGGGCGCTGCAGCTGGTACCACTGTGATAGCACAACACCAGAATGCTACTTCTGCTCAGGGGTCACATCCATAACTGCTGCCTGCCCTTTTCTCCTGCTGGATAGAGAGGGGATATGGAGTCCCAGTGCTTGCGCACACCCTATGGGCAGATGACATGAACCCCTATCACTGCTGCCACTGGGAGATCTAGGCAAAGCAAGAGATCACAGGCTTGGCATCCAGAGCTGTGGCCTACTGATCACACTCAACTGCACCTCCTGCAAGACCTGGGCAAAGCACGCCTGCTGTCAGGGCAACTGGACCACTTCTGCTGCCAGCTGGGAGCAAAAGCCAGTGTAGCTTCCACCTTTGGATCTGGGTGGACCCCATGCCATGGACTCTTGATGCCCCATGCATGCCTGTATGCTACACCTTGCATGCGCCCTGCCCCACCCTCACACACAGCATCGCAGCTGCCTTGACCTTTGTGTGTGAAGGAGATACAGCAGAGCAGCAGCATTGAAGGTCCACCCTGCATTCATGCTCTCAAGTTTCCAGAGCAGGACCAGGAAAACCATCCAGGGACCCATCCCTACCTTCACTGCACAACAGAAGTCTCAGCAGAGGAAAACAGGTGCACTGTATTTGCTACTTATTTTGAGCTGAGAGAAGAGGCCCCAGATGAGAAGGAACCAGCGTAAGAACTTTGGCAACATGAAAAACAGCCTGCCTGACCTCCTCAGAGGTTCACAACAGCTCTCTGGCATTGCACTCCAACTAAAAGAAGTTGTTGAATTGTCAGATACAGAATTCAGAATATGGAAAGCAAGTAGGATTGATGGGATTGATGAGAAAGTTGAAAAACAACACCAAGAAAACCCAAAAAAATAATTCAGGACAGGAAAAATTCACTAAGGAAATAAATAAGAAAAAATATGACACAACTCCTGGACATGGAGAGTCATTTAAGGAATGTCAATACACAGCAGAAAGTTTTAATAGACTAGACCAAGCAGAAGAAAGAATTTCAGAGCTTGAAGACAAAGATTTCAAAGTTAATCATCAGTAGAAAATGTAGAAAAAAGAACAAAGAAAAATGAACCATAACTGCAAGAAATATGGGATTCTGCAAAGCAAGTTAATACAAGAACCATAAGTGTCCCTGAGGGAAAAGCAATGAGCCTGGAAAACCATTAGCGAGGATACCCTCCCTGGTATCACTAGAGGTTTAGATAGCCAGATGCAAGGGGGTCACTGAACACTGGGAGATTCATAGAAAACAGAATATCAGCAAGACATTTGTTCACCAGCCTGGCCAAAGTCAACAAAAAGAGGAAAATCTTATAAGCTGTGAGACAAAAGCAACAAGGTGCTTCAAAGGAAAACCCATCGGGTTCACAGCAGACCTCTCAGCAAGGCCTGTCAAGGCACTAGGTTTCAGGGACCCATTTTTAGTCCCTTTAAACAGAATAGCTGCCAGACAAGAATTCTGTGTCCTATAAAACTAAGTTTTATAAACGTAAGAGAAATAAAGTCATCCTGAGACAAGCAAACACTAAGAGAATTTGTCGCCACAGACCTGCCCTGTAGGAAATGCTTAAAAGTGGATTTCTGCTTTCTATAGAAAAAATGAGTAAGGATTGTTCCAGAACATTAGTGTTATCACAGATGAGAGAGCTAAGAGTTTGCTAGGGCTAGTTACAGCTTTGCTATAAACAAAGCATCACAAATTGGGTGGCTCCAATCAATATCAGAAATGTATTGTCTCACATTTCTGGAGGCTGGATGTCCAATATCAACGTATGGACCAGGTTGGTTCTGCCTGAGGTCTGCAATAGAAAATTGGCTTCCTGCGTCTTTGTAACTTCTCCTGGTCTGTTGGCGATCTCTGGTGTTCCTGGCTTGTAGTAGCATCACTCCACTCTCTGCCTTCATCTTTACATGGATTTCTCCCTGTGTATGGTCTGTGTCCAAATTCCTCCCCTCCTCCTTTTTTGGAGACAGGCTCCTGCTCTGTCACTCAGGCTAGAGGGCAGCAACATCATCACAGCTCCCTGTAATCCTGAACTCCTGGGCTCAAGCCATCCTCCTGCCTTAGCCCCCTGAGTAGCTCCAACAACAGGTGCATGCTACTGTGTCCTTTTTTATTTTTATTTTTTTTGATCCTTAAGTTCTTTACTTTATTCAATGAACTCCCAGTAAAACCCTTCAAGGGGCCATTAAAGTACAAAAATTAAACCATAAGTTTACATTTCAAGTCCCCAAGAACAGACTGTGAATTTATTTGGTTGTTGACAGGAACTGACATTAGTTCTCAGGAGGGAAAAGTAATTTTCATTTTATGGAACTCCAATCTTGATAACTTC
This sequence comes from Loris lydekkerianus, assembly GCA_963574355.1. Classification (NCBI taxonomy): domain Eukaryota; kingdom Metazoa; phylum Chordata; class Mammalia; order Primates; family Lorisidae; genus Loris; species Loris lydekkerianus. The sequence continues at coordinate 19,607 of CAUYPK010053562.1, read as the reverse complement.
ATCTGTGTTGGCCATAGACTATACTAACTCACCAAATTCAAAACAGAAATTTGGCTTTTTGGTGATTATTTGTGCTAGAAAACGATGGAATACATAATTCGGTCAGCTTCTCTTAGGATGCCTTGCCAGTGACAAGTTTGAAATACACAGCAATTCAATTATCCAGCTCATCCTCACTGTAAGTGGCAAACAGGTAGGAAAATGCAATCAGAACGCACTGCAACTTTTCTGGTCTGTGATTTGCATGGCTATTTACTATATACAGGATGGGATAAAAGCCACCATAAGTGAAGAGAGTATCTATAAATATGAAAATGGCTCAGTTTTTAATCTATATGAAATTGACTACAAGATATCTGTCGATCACCATGTGTATATGATACCTTATATGTGTATACATGGATGTGAGCTAAAACGTTATACTAAATTGTTATGGCTTTCACTGAGATAGTTGTGGTAGGGAAATACTAGGCATGTCCCACTGCTTATTATGAAATCAGTGACACGAAACCTCATATTTCATTTCTATGCATCCTTTGCTAGAGAAATGCTTTGGGAAAAAACAGACAGGGTGCGTCTCCCCTCAGTACACATGGAGACAAGAAGCCTTAAAAAGTGCTATAAGCTGCGAGGCAGGAGAGTTTCTAACACACGCACTCACTAGCACTCACCAGCTACCCAGCTTCCTTTACCAAGCCCTGTTAATAGCTAAAGCCCAACTGTGGGGTGAACTGAAAGCTGTCAGCTGATTGGAGGCCTGAACATGTACGGCTGGAAATATGGTAAGATCTCCAGAGTTGACCTCCTCCTGAAGTTGACCTACCATATATACTCGAGTATAAGCCGAGTTTTTTCAGCACAAAATTTGTGCCAAGTTTGGGTTTTTCGGCACAAATTTTGTGCCGAGAAAACTCGGCTTATACTCGAGTATATACGGTAACTTTCATAGACTAAACGTGCACCACAATATACATTTCAGTCTAGTAGACCTAGTTCCTCATGTTGACCACTCCATATGTTGACCAGTTTATTGCAGTCCCTTGGGTGGTCAACTTACAGAGGTCCTATTGCAGTTCTTAACAGAGTCAATGAGCAAAATCAATAGCCTGGTATAGCTGCTGCCTGGTAACCAGGACATTTTTCTGCATGGAATGACTTAGGCTGTTTCTGCATGGAAACAGCACAAGTTATACAGGAAAATCTCTTTGATAAATAAACAGAGACCACCCTTGGAGATTAGTGCCAACCACAGAACTGCCCACTACTGGTTACGGTAAAGGAGCTTTCCAGTAAAGCTGCCCGTTATTGATTATGGCTGGCTGATATCAGTTCTGTTGGCATTCACAGGCCTTAACAATGATTTGACCTTATTTATAGAAGTTAACTTATAATTTCTGTATTTCTGGAGTTCTTAAGGTGTTAAATATTGAGTAAAAACTGACAATGAAGGTCTACTAGGTAATACTTTTTTTCTGAGACAGAATCTCACTTTGTCATTTCTGGTAGAGTGCCGTGCCATCATAGCTCATAGCAACCTCAAACTCTTGGGTTCAAGCAATCTTCTTATCACAGCCTCTCAAGTAGCTGAGACTACAGGTGCCCGCTATAGCTTTAGCCTGGCTATTTTTAGAGACAGGGTCTCTCTTTGCTCAGGCTGGTCTCAAACTCCTGAGCTCAGGCAATCTACCTGCCTCAGCCTACCAGAAGAGTGCTAGGATGACAGGTGTGAGCCACCGCGCCTGGCCACACTATGTCCTTTTTTAATGGACACTGTCATTTTGGATTAAGGCCCACCCTAATGACTTCATTTTATCTCCATTGCCTCTATAAAGACCCTACCTCTGAATAAAGCTATATTCCAAGATACTAGGGTTTAGGACTTTTCATCTTCAAAATATCTTTTTGAGGGGACATAACACAAACTGTAATGGAAAAATGTTAAGACTCTGGAGGAAAAGTATGCTTACTAATCCAAGAAGCAGTAGATTTGAGGCCCAGTCAAAGGAAGAGGAGGATTTATTTAAGAGCTGAGAGGAAGACTAACCCTACCACTAATGCTTTACAATTTGTCCACTTTACAACCACTCAGAGCTTTTATCTTTGTAACCTCCCTGTCAAGCAGTCCTTTACCATTTACGAATATGTTATTAAGGCTGCACATCTGATAAGAATATAAAGCATGTGATTGTTGATTTGCTAGTCTAGATTTTCCAGCCAGCAGAACCCAGTTAGGATTGCTCACTAGCTGTAGGTCGTCACAGAGCAATCATCTCTTGTGACCCTTTTTTCTCTATGACCTAATTGCACGCGACACTCCCCCTAGAAAAGATGTCTATCATAAATCGCCAGAAAAGTAGATAATGTGTGTCTGAAAAATAGTTGAAGAATCTGCTGCATGTTTTGCTAAATTTTGCCTTAAAATTAAAATCAATACGGAATCTGTGTTTAGCTCCCCACTTCTTATTTTTGCACTTACCTGTGGCCACATGAAATGCCAGCCACCCTTTATAACATGATGCAAAAGTTATTATGAAAGTTACTTTCAATAATTTTCTCTTTATTGTGTTGTGGTAGAATCAAGAAAATATGGAGACATTCAAATTAGTGGATATTTTGGAAAGGTCACTCTTTCTTAACATCCGGGGGCCATGTCACAATGCCCAGGACAACCGAGACCCCTACTGGTACCTCACTTTCTGTTGTTCCAAATCTGCCTTCCTGCTGCAATTTGGTAAGTCCACTGTTACAAAAACATGGTTCCCCATGGACTATGGTGGTGTGTCCTGCCCTGTTAGACACCCACATTTCTTGATTCAATATACCATAGGGACTTGCATGCAGCATTTGTTGCTAACAAAACTAAAATGAGGCATTTAGGCAGGAGGTTGGAAAGCTAGGCTGTGCATTTCATTACAAACCTTTACCCTTCCTTTTCAAAGCAGCCTCCTGGGAAAAGCAGAGGAGTGTTGATTTAGCAAAATAAAATAATAGGCAGTGTATAGACAAATTAATTATTTAAACATATTCCATTCTAAGTAATTTCTTACTCCCTATAGTTGGTTGCATTTTTTTTATTTTAATTGCAAAATAACACTCGCTCATTTTAAAAATTCAAACACCATGACAGCAGATAAATTAAAAAGTATAATGCAACAAGTTAAAACTCTCAAACTCTCACTTTATTAAAACTCTCACTCCGCAGAGGTCATCACTATTCATAATTAAGTGAATACCTAAAGACATACATTGAAATGATATATATGTAGATGCTTATTCAAAGATCAAGATCTGTTTAATATTTGTGCTGTAACTCGCTCTTTTCACTCGGTGACATATTATGGATTTTCTTCATGTCATTCCACATTTCTTCGGAAAGAATACAATTTTATTTTTTGAACAGTGGTGAAATAGCAACTGAAGGTATACCTATGTGAAGGAGGACGACCAGCCTGCCACAAGAAACTCCAGCTGCATTTCTAGCTCAGGACTAAATTTTCAACAGGTTATACTGGGGAAAGTGGAAACTTTAGAACAAAGCTGGCTGGAGAGTTTTTCCTATGCCATGGACAAAGGTGGGGGATTTCATTACTTCCAAGTGCCCAATTTTTCTACTAAGAGAGGATAAACGCTTTCAATTACGTGAATTCCCATCAGGCAGACAACAATAGGCACAGACACAATTCTATAGCTCTTGAGCAATAAAAAGTATATCACAGGATGGAGAAGGGGACAAAGAGGAACAGCGCTGCCTCCATAATAAGGTGGAGAGTGAGAGTCGTCGTCTGCAAAATGCTGCTGAGGCACATTAACTGAAAATTTTAAGCAAATAAGTTGTACACTATTTTCCAGTGATTTACAATAGAAAATTCTAGTCTAATCCATGCTACATGTCTGGGGTTCTTACTGGGTTAGGTGCTGCCTTTATATTGCTTCTTTCTTTTTTCTTTTGCCTTTCTTTCCTTCTTCAAACTTTTTTCTCGCAAATTCAAACACTTGTACCTTTTTATTTTTAATTTATTATTATTATTTTATTATTATTATTTTTCTCAGAAACAGCTAAAAGAGTCAAACTAATCATCTCCAGGTCTCATTTGATTTTCAGATAAATTTCTAGAAAGAATCATCTGTCTAAACTTCTTTTGCTTCCCGTGATGACAAAATCTTTGGGGGAAAAAAGACTTGATCATATTTATAATAGCAAAATTATACATATAACCATTATACCCACTCTACATTATCAATTATACTCAAAACACTTTTGCCTAAAATTCTCAGTATTAATTCTCTTTCACTTTGTATGTATAGACCTAATCACACGTCACTTTTGTGTCTTGGAAAGTAGTGGTCAATTTTAGGATTCTTCCTTAGAGTTTAATTTTAACCTATTTCAGTTATATTTATCAATTATATTGAATTAAAGTTAAATTAACTATTAGTTACAGTTATATGTCAATTATATTTAATAACAGGATGATTATAAAATAGTTGAAATTATGCCTGGCTTTCCTAGTGATGATATATTTTTAATCCTGTACAATAAATATTTTCAGAATGTTTTACCTTAATTTAATAAATATTTATAATTAAATCTCTCCCAAGCAAAATCGTTTTTGATTTTAATTTCACTAACATTCTGAGTTCATCTCTTAGAAAAATACGGCAAGTATTACATAATATATTTTCTTATAAATGAAAAATTAAGAGCTTATAATGCTGATGTGACTTGTCCCAGGTCTATTATAATATCACCACACAATTTAGGTTAGCAAATCATCTGGGCTAATTGTTGAGACAAAGAATTTCCTTCTTTACTCATCTATCATTACTCTGTGTCCCCACCCCTCTGTTTCATCCAGACTAATGTAACCTGACTTCTCCCCATCTTCTTCAGAACTTTTACTTAAAATTCTTCCATAAAACTACAGGCTGGCATATATTACTACCATCTTCCTTTCCTGTTGTTTATAGAAGCCTTGATGATCTCACTTTCTCTGAAGCTTACTGATGACAAGAATGCAGGCATAAATATCTAAATCTCAGTCGGACATCTTCACATGGACACTTTACAGAAACTTCATCCTTGCTATGTCTCAAACTGAACACGTAATTGACCCCCTGCCTAACCCAGTCTATCTGTCAGCCCACGTTCTCTACCTCATCACATGTCACTTGCAGTCCATTACTTTCAGTCTAGAAATTCACTGTACAGTCATCACCAACCTGTCACTTGTAGATCCTAAATGCCATAGTCACCATTCCAATTGCCACTGTGACAACCCACAGGAAAAATAAAGATGGTGTCTGTGCAACAGTGCATGTTAAGAACTACTACCATTACCTACATGCTGCTAAATCAATTAACTTTTGGCTCAGGATTTTGGGGATCATCCCTTGAAATATTGAAGATAGTCCACCCTAAACCAAAAGTTGTCCCTTATACATCATTTTAACTGTCAGCTTACCAGATTTGGTACTGGACTCCCAATTTTTACCTCTTACTGGTGTAGGTTACCTGATTTCTAACGGAAATGGCAGTCAGACTATTTCCAACAAACTTAGCATCTGAGGTTAGTAATTAAAAGTAGAACTTCTTCCAAAAACTGGCTATCAGAATGCCAGCAATATATTACCTAAATGTGATCAAAATGATAATTAAAAATTATATAACTTCATTTTAACTGTCTCTATGCCAGAATCACAATTATATGTGGGGTTAGGGGGTAGGCATGCATGTGGTCAGGGTCAAAATCAGGGGCTTTGAGGATCAGAGTAAGTTTAATACTGAGTCATCAATTCTGCATGGTATAAATAGACTATTATGGTTGCTCCTTGGTCAGAGATAAAAGTTAATATTTCCTTAGATTCCTAGGGGCTGCTGTTTAATATTACAAGCCTCTGTTAAGAGACAATTTTGATCAGATCTTCTTTTTTGTGGTCCTAGAAGTTGTGCTTAGAGAGACGCCTTGCAGAAATAAATTGACAAGTCCAAATTTCCTCTCCTGATGAAGTCTTGTCAAATCCTTGACAATTCTGGCATTCAAATCTAAATCTACCTAAATGCCTAAGTCAAAACCAAAATAATAAAATGTTCCAGAACCTACAAGACTGGCACAAAAATTACTAGGCCAATGTCTATATATTAAAGCATATAAACATGCTATTATCAGAAAAAAATGGATTAAAATGCGGAGAACTCTATTTTTTTCTACCTGTTCCAGGAACTACTAGGCTTATTTTCAGAAGTACTGCCAAAGGTTCTTTGACAAAGAGGAAAGCACAAGGCACATGAAAGTTTGACTATCCTCCTTAGTTTTAGAAGAACCAAGCTTACCTTTTTTTAAAAAAAGGTTTTTTTTAATAATTTCAGACTTAAAGGAAAGGTTCCAGAAATAGCACAAAATATTCTCATACATATTTTATTTGGATTCCCTAAATTTTAACATTTTATCACACTTATTTTCCTCTCATCTATTTTTTTTCCTGAGGTATGTGAGAGTAAGTTGCATATCAGTATGTATTTCCAAAAACAACGTCTTTTGTTTTTACTTAACCACAGTATTCTTATCAAAACCTGGAGATTCACATTGATTCGATACTATTTTCAAATATATAGGTTCTGTTCCTATTTTGCTAACTGCTAACACCCATTTTCCCACCCAAGATCCAAAACAAGATCATACTCATACTTGCATTTCATCATTGTGTCTTTTCAACCTCCTTCAATATGGAACAGTTCATGACCTTATAATTTTGAAGAATTCTAATCAGCTATTTTGTGGAATGTCCCTTAATTGGGGATCGTCTGATTTCTCCTTTGGATATGGATCTGGGGCAGAACGCCAGAGAAACAAAGCTGTTTCTCCCTTGTGCTTTGTATCAGGAAGCACATGATGTTAATTCATCCTGCTTCTCTGCACCCTTGATCACCTGGATAAGGCAATGTCTGCCAAATTTCTTCCTCTCTGTAGAGTCACTATTTTGCCTTTGAAATCAATAATTGTCTTGTGCAGAGGTTCATTGAGACTATGAAAATATCCTGTTTCCAGTCCTACTTTCCCTCACTAATTTTAGCACCCATTGATGGTTTTTGCTTCAAACAGTTGTTGTTCCATGCTCCCCACATCTTAACTTCTTCCTAGACACACAGCTGGAATACAGCTTCCAGGCCCTCTGGGAGTTCCAGCCCATAGAACCATGACTGTAAGTGGTCTATGCCCTTCCAGTTTTGCCTCTACCCCAATGTCTTGTATTATTCTCCCAGGGCTTTGCTTGTCAGTCAACTGGACGCATGAGATCCAGCTTGGGGCTCTAAGAAGTTTTGGCAGTTGTGGAACCACTAGACTTCATGGTCTGTACCATTCAAGGAATCCTATAATCTTGGATGAGGAAAATCTATCTTTATTTTCAGTAATCTTTAAATGGAAACTGGCATTTCCTTCCTTTATGAATATAGGCAACAACCACAATAAAGTTAGAAATACCTATGGCTTTGTTACCAATAGAAACCACATATATTTCACATCCCATTGTACTTGACGCAGATATCTTGAACTATATTTACCTAACGCTAATTTGAAATTAACTTTGAATTTTAGTCATTAGATCTGTCCCAACATCTTCTACCACCACCACCCCACTTTCTTCATATTAAGAAGCATTATCCTGAGAGAAGCTTCAGTGGCCAAAGGAGCTCAAGACAGGAAATAAGTTAAAATAGAGGGACAGGATCCCTGAGTCACCACTTCTTCTTCTTCAGCACCACCAGGGAGGCAGATGGAGAAGATCTGCAGATTGCACTAATGTACACAGCTATGATTTAACAATAAAAAACAAAAATAAATAAATAAATAAAATAGGTCCTGAAAATACAAAAAATATATAAAAAATAACAAATAAAAAATAAAATTTGCATGAGAGAAGAACTTACGGTCTTAAGCTGAGATATAAGATGTTATTTGCTTAGCAATTATCCTATCCTGACTAATAGAATAAAGTTGTCAGTTTGGAAATTACATGCATGAGAAGAGGGTTAAAGCCATGAACTTGGATATGATCATTTAAAAGAAGGAGATAAGTATAGAAGACAAGTACTGAATTTGGAGCTATTGCTACATTCTGGAAAGAAAGGCAAACAGTTGTTAAGGAAACAGACGAAAGAACCAGAAATACATGGTACAAGATACTGCATAAATCTAACAACATATTTTCAATTCTCAAATGTCCTCATATAGAATAAATCCTTATATGCAGTCTCTGCTAAAAAAATTAAAATTCAGTAGACTCTTCTCAACTATATGTGTCATTTACAAGATGAAAGATACTGTACTTCACTAAGTCTAGGTTTCCTTATCTATAAGACATTACTAAGCAAACACTTACAAAAGAACCTAGTACAATTTCTGGCCTGTGCCTGTCATTAGGCAAAGCTAACTCTCTCCGCAGTCTTCCCACCCTCACTCTGTACCCATTAGCACTCCTTTTCATACATAAGAGTTTAAAAGACTTAACAAGTATATTAATAAAACCATTTTTTCTTAAGACAAAAGCACAGCATTTTAGATGTATTATACTAGCTACAGTATGACTATCCGAGCTAAAAATGAATTTAAAAAATTTAAATTTCGCTCAATTAGTGAAAATTACAGCAAAAGAGCCTGTGATTCAAAAATGTCAACCGAAAGTAATCAAGACACCAAACCGCATTTTGCTGGGTCTTAATACCAAAGAGTTCTCTTGTGCTATGCAAAGATGCCGCTGGTCCTCAGGAAAACTCTTAAGAAAACTCCCTCTCACCTCAGTAACTTCTTATTCCTTATCTTATACTCCCTTATCACAAAGACAATGTGAAGGGCAGGGTAGTGGGCACTGCCAATGTAAAAACATAAATTTTAGGCAGGTGCATGTAACATGCACTACATTTTATTACGTTCTTTCAATACTGGATGTGGCTACTTTACACACAAAAGCAATATGAAGTCTTGTATGTGTTCTTAAAAACGTAATCACAAAGTCCAGTGGAAAGTGAAAACACAAATTAACGTTGCCACAGTACGTGAAGCAGTTTTTGAAAAGTTTTATACTGTAGCACATGGAGTCGCCATTCCCAAATGTGATATGAGCAAAGAAAGCATTTCAATAAGTTAATTGCATCCTTTTCTCCTCTCATCTTCCAGCTTCTGGAACTGAGGAATGAGCAGTTCTCTGGACTAGAGGCGCAGAGATTGTTTTCATAATCAATAGCCATCTGTGCAGAATGACAATAGAGCTGAAAGGACTCTAACCTATGCTACCAGAGAATTTTCCAGAGAACTGAGATCCTTTCTACGAAAAATCCCAGACTCTGATTGACAAGTCCTAGCCACGCCTCCTCTCTGTAGTTTCAAGAAGAGAGTGCTGCCATCTACAGGGAGCACAAGGAATTAATGCCTGCAGAAAAGGCGAGTCTGGCATTTGCACGTTTTAATTAACCAAAAGAAAAAAAATAGCATGGCAAAGGAGAGCAGCAAAATATACCCACTTTTAAATTCGTACATCAAATATAGTCTACTTCTTTGCTATCCAGTACAGCAGCTGTCTACCCAGCGCTTGAAATGTGTGTGGCCACTGTGTTTGAAGAATGAAGTTTTTAAAACTCCATTGCATTTTAATTGATTTCATTAATTTAAATTTCAAAACGGATACTCAATTCAGTAACTGAAAGCTTTTAGGTATGCTTGTAATGACTTAAGAATATGAACCTACTTTTCAAATGTAAATTTTAAGATAGCTACCTACAGATCAAATATTCCTAATGAAGGGGAGGGAGAGGGAAGGATGGGTGGAGGGAAGGTGATTGGTGGGACCGCACCTAAGGTGCATCTTACAGGGGTGCATGTGAAACTTACTAAATGTAGAATATAAATGTCTTAACATAATAACTAAGAAAATGCCAGGAAGGCCATGTTAACAAGTATGATGAAAATAAGTCAAATGGTATATAAAACCAGTATATGGTGCCCCATGATTGCATAAATGTACACAGCTATGATTTAATAGAATAAATAAATAAAATAGCAAAACGCTTATAAAAACAAATGCTATGCATATCACTTGTAAAATTTAATATGGCAAACAGTTGTCACCCATGTAGGACACATACAGGTTGCCCATCCTGATGTTTCTCTCAGTGGCATTGACATCCAGGATGTGCTTCTCCTTTCTTGACATTCTGAACACATTCATACCATCTATGGTGATAATGTCATTATAAACATACCTGCTCTATTTGTAGCATAACTCAAAACTTTTCTTCTATCTAATTTTGTTAAAAATAAAAATTGTGTTTAGTGGAAAAAAAAAAAAAAACCCACAATGATTTCCTAGCTTCTCCTTACCTTCACCATTTCTGCCAACCATCTTTAATTTGTCCCCGTGTGTCCCTGTAAGACTCCTAATGATTTCTCAACTGCCACATCTCTTTCATTCCTTAATTTGCTCTTGGGCTTCAGGGTCTGCCCACAGCTATTGGTAGCTACCACACAGAGTTCCTAGAACAGTTCAGATCTTTTCATTCTCTTTGGAAAAATAATTTATTATTCCAAAGATATTTTAGTATGAAAAATTCTTAAAGACAGAACATAAAGTAAAAATCATTATCATCCTTCAGAAATACTAAAAGAAACAAATGCTCTCAATCCCTACTTTTTCCCAGGCAATATTAAGAGGTGAATGCTAATAACTATTTATTAACCATCTTTCCAAATTTTTCTGTGATGATATAATTTAAATAGCTTATAATAGTTCTATAGTTTTTTACTGAAATAAAATCATTATATATATTTTGTTTCTTAAAAATACATGTATGTAGGGCAGCGCCCATGGCTCAGTGGGTAGGGCGCCAGCCATGGCCAAACTGTAACAAAAAATAGCAGGGAGTTATAGTGGGTTTCTGTAGTCCCAGCTCCTCAGGTGGCTGAGACAAGAGAATCACCTAAGCCCAGGAGTTGGAGGTTGCTGTGTGCTGTAATGCCACGGCACTCTACCAAGGGCGATAAAGTGAGACTCTGTCTCTAAAATATACATACCTATATGTATATAACTATTATAGATAAACCATTCATGTTTATGTACATATGAACATGTATATTCATTCATTAAATTTCATTTAACAATAGTTTATGTGTAGTTTAACTCTATTTAAGTACATATTTATTTAACCATCATAATCAAGTTAAATACTTAACTGTTTATCTTTATTTAACTATGATTCACTGTGATGAAGTGCTTTAAATGCATTTTTTTTAGGACTGCTTTTTTTTAATTCATTTAATAGGAAGTGTGGCCTGCTTCTTCCAAATTCCCAAAAACTCTCTTCTAATCTTTATTATTGTAGTGATAGTAGGATGCTGATTGGAATTTAGGGTCATTTTTCAATTTGCAGCTAAGGCCTTTAGCTAAGACATTAAAGACACAAAGTGCTTTACTTTTCAAGCTCCAGAACCCATTGCTCCTGAGGGACAGCCTCCTCCTAAGACAGAACCAAGAAATGACAGATGTGACAACTGGCTGGGACACATCTCACCAACAGACTTCCTATCACTGTTCCCATTCCTACGCCAGGTGACAGTGGGGTAAAGGAGAGAGAGAGTGAAAGTCTTCTAGGAAATTCAGAATCACTTAAAATTACACTGAGGGCTTCTAAGAAGGAGAAAATATGATTCTCTTTGTTTGATTAGACAGCGGTCTTATCTCTCTGTTCCTGCAGGAAAAGAGCAGGAAGAATGACAACGGGTAACAGCTGGCAAGAGGAGAAACCTCTGGGAAGGAGAAGGTTGAGGATGCTGCGCCCTGTTTCCATTTCCCGGCGGGTAAGGAAAGTCACTCTGTGTGCACCCCTGGACCGGAGAGGCCCTCCTGGAGCAGGCTGGGATGAGGAGCAGTTTTCCATCTCTACGCTAGTGAGGTAGGCACAGGCATCAGAGGACATGCACCGGCTGATATCGGCTAGAAGCAGCGGCTAGGTATTTACACAGCTCACAAATACGGAATGCAGCTGAGAGAAGATGAACTTTTCTTTACAGAGACAGGTTATGGGTTATCACTGTTTCCATTTAGTTCATAGCCAGGAGTGAGTGTCCAAACTTTTATTTATTTTTTTCCTTTTCTTTGCCACACATTGGAAAATCAGAGTTGTCTTGGGCTATACATTAAATGTATAAATACTAACATAAGCTGAGTAGCAAAAAAAAAAAAAAAAAAAAAAAAAGGTCTGTGCATACTTTTTGTGATATCTTACAATCACAAATAAGCAAAATTTCTTACAAAAACCAGCATGAGGCCCAGGGGCCACAGGTTGGACACCCCTGTAGGACAATATGTCAGGTAAAAGAAGAATTCATCTTTACCACTTACCTAGGATCATACTTGTTCTATTACTGATTTTTTATCCTCATTAACCTAAAATACAGGACCAGAAAGGGATGGTGTGTAAGGTTCATCCCGTATTTCATTTTTCACTTCAAGTCACTGAAGCTATAGCGCTAGCCCACTGAGGAAATGAGATATGAGTTGACCTTAAAATTTTAAAATTAACTAAGAATTAAGCTTAAATACATGGACAAGAAACTTCTATTAACCCCAATTGAAGACAAGACATGAAATATGAGAAAAATATTAAAAAGATATTGAAAAAAATAAAAAGAAAGAAGTTGTTGAAAGTTAGTATATAAAACCTGGGGGAAAATACAGTGACTGGCAAATTAAGGTACTCCATTGTAATTTGCCACATAGTAGAGACTTTTTAATAAACTGATTTTACAAAATTCACATACTACATTTTATTACGCATCCATGTCCACTGTCTAATAAGATTGTATAATAAACTTTTTTAGGGTTTAGAATCAGACTTTCTACAATATTATTCCCATAAAGCTACTATATATATATATATATAATTATTCAATAAATATTTGTCAATTAACAAATAAGGAATTAGCCGGGCACAGTGGCTCATGCCTGTAATCGCAGCACTTAGAAGCCGAGGTGGGTAGATTGCCTGAGCTCACAGGTTGGAGACCAGCCTGAGCCAGAGTGAGACTTTATCTTTAAAAATAACTGGGAGTTGTAGTGAGCGCCTAAAGTCCCAGGCGCTATTTGGAAGGTTGAGAGAAGAGGATCACTTGAACCTGAGAATTTGAGGTTACTGAGAGTTAAGATGCCATGGCATTCTACCAAGGGTGACCAAGTAAAAGACTGTTTAAAACAACAAAAAAAATGAGTAAGGAAATGAATCTGAGCAAATAATCAAAAAGAGTTCAAGAGTATTAATCAATGTGGACTATACAAACACCTTTTTAATACCTTTAATAATAGGGACAGCCAACCAAGAGGAAGCAGACCAGACTCTGCCATCATTTAAAGGTAGTAAAAACCTGTTACAAAAGATCAAGAACAGAACATTCGCAATCACATGGACAAGGGTTTAATTCTCAGTTCTGTTATTCCTTAGCTAGGTGGTCTTAGATAAGTCACTTCATTCACACACACAAAAAGAGTAAGATCTGGTTAGATAATAACCTTTACCAATACTCCCAGGCATAAAATTCTACAAATCTATGAAAATATGCAAGAAGATGTAGCCGAAGGGACAACCACAGTCAGTCTTTGTATAATCTATCTCAATGGCTTAATTTGACATGCACCTACAGCCACAAATTATTCTTTTAGATTTTAAGTCTGACTCCTTTGGGAGCAAGCTACAACAGTTTCCCTTGGTTCACTGAATTCTCTATACTGTATTTCTTTTTCAAAGAATAGGGACTTTTTTCTATTTTCTAAACATAATTTGCAAAATTCAGCAGTTTTCATTATTGTATTGTGCAAGAAAATAGAAGCAAAGTATGTTCAGCCCATCCATACCCCAGTGTGGATACTAGCAATGCCTGGTAACACAGGCGAAGGAGTGAGATGTCATCTGTGTATTCTAAGTGCATTTCCTCTGTCTGTGTTGATGAGACTAGACACAACAAAGCATAAAAACAATCATCTAAAATTAGCAGGGAGCATCATCCCACAATAGAACAACAATCAGAACCTCATTTACACCACAAAAACAAACAGCCAGATTCAGCCATTCACTGGGCAGTTAATGTGAACTTTTAATTATTGGAAAATACAAGTAATCTGGAAAGATAAATCATCACACCTCAATACAAATACAATGCTGACACTAACCCTCTGTAACTTCATCAAAAAGATATAAAAAATAAAGTTTGTAATGAATTTGTAATGAAAAATGGGTTTAATAGTAGTAAATTCGTCGGAACATGGCAAATTATTGCAATACACAAGATATTAGAAAAAAATACCTTTATGACAAAAGAGTTAATTTACATTCACATGAAAATTTATAGGAGTACATTGATAGTAAAATTGTCAACAATAACTGAAAAGTGGAAACAATCCAGTGTTCACGGCCAGAGGAATGAATAAATACAATGTGGCATAGCCACATAATAGAATATTATTCATCCATAAAAAGTAATGAAATATAGATACAGCCCATGTTCATGTGCGTGAACCCTGAATACATTATGCTAAGGAAATGAACTCAGACACAATAGGCCACAGATGGATGATTCATATAAAGTTCCCATTTATATGACATGCCTAGAATAGGCAATCTTTAGTGGTAGAAAGATGAGTGGTTTCCAGAGCTAGGGGAGGAGAGAAAGGGGAGTGACTACTAAAGGTTATTTTGGTTAAAAAATGCTTTGAAAATAGAAAGTGATGGCTTGGTGCCCATAGCACTGTGGTTATGGTGCCAGCCACATGCACTGAGGCTGGCAGGTTCAAGCCCGGCTCAGCCCAGCTAAAAACAACAATGACAACTGCAATAACAACAAAAACAAAATAGCCAGGCATTGTGGAAGGCACCTGTACACCCAGCTACTTGGGAGGCTGAGGCAAGAGAATTGCTTATTCCCAAGAGTTTGAGGTTGCTGTGAGCTGTGACGCCATGGCACTCTACTGAGGGTGACATAGTGAAACTCTGTCTCAAAAAAAAAAAAAATAAAATAAATAAATAAATAAATAAGAAAAAAGAAAAGAAAGTAAAATAGAAAGTGATGATAATTGCACAACTTGAATAAATATATTAAAAATCATTAAATTATCCACTTTGAAAGTTGTTACTTTAAGATATGTGAATTTAAACAATTAAGCCATAATTAAAAAAAAAAAGAGTTACTAGAATGTGGGCTTGCCTCATTTTTTACTTTCATATATCTTATTATTATTGGTGCTCTCCAACTGCTATGTAGGATATAAACTCTGAACTTAAGAATTTCACCAGAGGTTTCCAAAGGACGGATAAACTACACAGTTAATGGGACAGTTACATAGATATACAATAAAAGACAGGAAGGTGTCATCACAGATGTGAAAAGGTTGCAAAAGACTTCACAAAGGTTGGAATTTTGAGCAAGGTGTTGAATGTAAAAGCATTTCTAGGTTTAAATGAAGAAAGACATTTCATGAAGAAGGAACAATAATATCCAAGGAGCAGACGGTGTCATCAGGAAATATTATGGACAAATGGGAAGTTATGAAACAAAAGATGGAATTAGATACTTCACCTTGGATAATGCTCTTCAGAAATTAGAAAGATAACCATGGTCAGTGGGTAGGGAAATATCACATTTGCTGAGCAGGCTGAAGTTTATTTTGTAGATAGTAATGAGTCTCCAAACGTCGAATTAAAATACAGTTCAGCCTACTCTCAAAATACAGACGTTTTCAAAATAATGCATATAGGGTAGAGACAAGATGGCTGACTGAAGCCAGCTTTCCACAGAGGCTCCCGTCCAGAAGGAGAGTTAAAGGACAAAAAATTTAGCAAGTAACCTGGTGGATTTGAGCTGCACCAAGAGAGATGGTTGAAGAACACATATTAACCCCGCTGAGGTGAGCTGCGACCACAAGGATACAAACAAAAGGTACAAAATCCATCACCACGCAGACGGGAGTCCCTTCCCTCATAAGAATGGCTTGGAGTGCCCTACAAACAAACAGGCAGAGTTCAAAGTTCCTCCCACTACACTCCATGGGAGAGACCCTATGAAAACTGGACCTACCTCCTCTACTAGGGTGCCATGGCATTCTCCTGCCAGGCATAACACTGTATAAAACTGTATATATTCTCTACCTGCAATTCTGAGCTCCCAACACTCCCCTCCACTCTCACTTTGAGGTCTGGAAGCCTGTCCCCCAGGAGTCCAGATTCTTGGGTGATTTTTCGAGGGGTGTGGACAGTGCCTAAACTGCAGCTGGTCAGTGCTGACTCTGGGGCACGGGAGTGAGGAGAGGACGGTCAGCTGAGAAAGAACCACACCAGAGCAGCAGTTCCCTGAGGCTCGGAGCAGCAGCTGTCTTTTAGCAGCAATATGGCTCAGTCCTGGATATTCTGAAGCCACACTCCCATCTGCCTGAGTAACCAGAGGAGGCCTGCAACCAACCGTGAGTAAAAGATTTGCCTAAAGAGGTACTGACCCATAGACCTGGGAAGCTCCCAGGGCGGGGCTGACCCTGAGGACTGATTTACTGAGCCTAAGAGGCACCTGGCCCTCAGGGGATCATCAGCCTATAG
Organism: Loris lydekkerianus; assembly: GCA_963574355.1. Taxonomy (NCBI): domain Eukaryota; kingdom Metazoa; phylum Chordata; class Mammalia; order Primates; family Lorisidae; genus Loris; species Loris lydekkerianus. The sequence continues at coordinate 2,983 of CAUYPK010053562.1, read as the reverse complement.
ACAAAGAAAGGCAGGAGGATAGAACTGACAGGTAACCAAATACAAACGTGCAGGAGCAAAGACAGGGCTTTAGAACTCAAAATAGCTTTTCTTCTGCAGGGGAATTTAGCAGTTCTGTTCTGTTCTGTCAGTAACATCAATCAAGGGTGGGGCTGGACCTGAATGAACACCCCCCCAACCTTCATCAAGCACGTGAGGCTGTCAGGCCTCACCTCCTCCTGCTAGATAGAGGCAGAGCGCAGAGGCCTGGCAGATTTCGTTGTGATTCAGGCAGGTACATATCCCTGGAGTATCTGTTCACTACAGGCAACTGGGTCAGCCAACTGTAGGGCTATCAGGGACTGAGTGTGAAAGAGGTGCAAGGTGGGGAAGGAGGCATCAACTTTCCAAGACGGATCTATTTGCTGGGTGGCTCCTCCTGACTCCATGCAGCACCAGAGCAAGCCATATCAGAGTAGTCACCAGACGCCTGTGTTACCGTTTCCAGAGACCTCTTAAATTCTCCCACCTGAGACAGGTGCTGACTGAGATAATTGATTTGGACCTTTTGAACTGAGCCAATCACCTGAGGACTATTCAGGTGGTGCCCTGGGTGTGTGGTTGTAGGAAGGTTTGATTTTCCTTTTCCAATTGTTGCCTGTGGTGGGCGGGGTGACTTAACTACTGGTATTTCTCCACAGCTCAGTTTTCAACCCAGAGTAACTGTTTCACTAGGGTCAAACAGAAACCAGCTGAAAACAAGACAGAAACACTTAGACCCACCACACCAAACAGGGCCCCAGTTTCTCAGGCCATAGCACTGTATGGGTCCTTGAGAAAGCTCCCAGGGAAAAATCAAAGGGAGTAAAACAATCATGGGGTGGAATCAGCAGAAAAACTCTGGTAACATGAATAACCAGAATAGATCAAACCCCCCCCCCCCAAGGAAATATATGACATATATAATTGAAGATCCCATTCATAAACAACTGGCTGAGATGTAAGAAATCAAATTCAGAATGTGGATAGCAAACAAGATTAAGAAAGTGGAGGAAAATTTGGAATTAGAACTTCAAACACAATTCAAAAGTCGGAATTAGGAATTTGAGGAGAAATTCAAAAGTTGTCTCAATAATTTAACAAATTTAAAGACAAAACCACCAAAGACTTAGACACACTGAAGCAGGAATATGGAGCCCTCAAAGATCTGAAAAATACAGTAGAGTCCCTCAGTAACAGAGTGGAGCAAGCAGAAGAAAGGATTTCTGACATTGAAAACAAAACCTTTGAATGCTCCCAAACTCTCAAAGAGGAAGAGAAATGGAGAGCAAAAACGGATCATTCTCTCAGAGAGCTCTGGGATAATTCAAAGGCGGCTAATAATTGACTCATTGGAATCCACGAAACTGATGAAGTGGCCTTGCTAGGCACAGAGACCCTTCTCCAGGAAATTATGAAAGATAATTTTCCAGACATGCCTAGAGATTCTGAAATTCAGATAGCAGACAGCTTCAGAACCCCAGCAAGACTCAACCCCAATAAGACATCCCACAGGCATATCATAATTAACTTCACTAAAGTTAATATGAAGGAGAAAATTCTCAAAGCAGCCAGACATAAGAAAGCCATCACCTACAAAGGGAAGAATATTAGAATAACTGCTGATCTCTCTGCTGAAACTTTTCAGGCCAGAAGAGGATGGTCATCGACTTTTAATCTCCTACAGAAAAATAACTTTCAATCCCAGATCCTGTATCTAGCTAAACTGAGTTTCATTTAAAATAAAGAAATTAAATACTTTAATGACATTCGTATGTTGAAGAAATTTGCCATAACCAAACTAGCTCATCAGGATATTCTCAGATCTATCCTCCAGAATGACCAACCCAACCCTCTACAACAAAAGTAAACTCACTCAGAAACTTTGATCAAACTCCAACTTCCACACTGGTGAAAGGATTAAAAATGTCCACTGGAATTTTGAAAAACTCGATGCCCAAAATTTTACCAGACTTATCAATATTCTCTATTAATGTGAATGGCTTAAACTATCCTCTAAAGAGGCATAGGTTAGCTGACTGGATACAAAAACTCAGGCAAGATATTTGTTGATACAAGAGTCGCATCTTACCTGAAAAGACAAATATAGACTCAGGGTGAAATGATGGTTATCCATACTTCAGGCAAATGATAATCAGAAAAAAAGCAGTTGTTGCAATTTTATTTGCAGATACAATAGGCTTTAAACCAACAAAAGTAAGGAAGGATAAGAATGGTCACTTCATATTTGTTAAGGGTAATACTCAATATGATGAGATTTCAATTATTAATAACTATGCACCTAACCAGAATGCACCTCAATTTATAAGAGGAACTCTAAAAGACATGAGCAACTTGATTTCCTCCAGCTCCATAATAGTCAGAGATTTTAACACTCCTTTAGCCGTGTTGAATCGATCCTCCAATAAGAAGCCGAGCAAAGAAATTTTAGATTTAAAGTTAACCATCCAACATTTGTATTTAGCAGACATCTACAGAACATTTCATCCCAACAAAACTGAATACACATACTTCTTATCAGCCCACAGAACTTACTCCAAAATTGATCACATCTTAGGTCACAAGTCTAACCTCAGTAAATTTAAAGGAATAGAAATTATTCCTTGCATCTTCTCAGACCACCATGTAATAAAAGTTGAGCTGCATACTCATACAAAAACATGGAAGTTAAATAACCTTATGCTGAATGATAGCTGGGTCAGAGATGAGATCAAGAAGGAAATTGCCAAATTTTTGGAACAAAACAGCAATGAAGAGACGAATTATCAGAACCTCTGGGATACCGCAAAGGCAGTCCTCAGAGGGAAATTTATAGCACTGCAAGCTTTCCTCAAGAGAATGGACAGAGAAGAAGTTAACAACTTAATGAGACATCTCAAGCAACTGGAAAAGGAAGAACATTCCAAACCGAAACCTGGTAGAAAAAAAGAAATAACCAAATTAG